>JALPQI010007980.1:0-49609 GCA_025490895.1 Thaumatotibia leucotreta | reverse complement strand
CATGACCAGTAGTAATAAATTGTAGGGAAAGAATATTTTTTTCAGTGTTTTTGAAATTTTTTTTTAAATTAACATTTTTCTGAAACTTTTTTCTCATTTTCTGTAACTTTAATCAGTGTGTATGTCGAGATGAAAACTATTACTGTAAGAATTTTAATCGTGCAGGGATTTTTCAGTGACTTGTGATGAAAATAGTTTTTTGAATAACATGTCATTATCTCTTAAACTAAGCTGAATCCAGAAAAGTTCATATGACATTATAGGTATAAAGGTGCATTTAGACCAAACGAGCATTCGCTCATTCTATCCCCCACTCTACGAAATCATCGAATTTCGACGAATCACATTTTGTGTAACGGACGAATTTCGTAGAGTGGGGAATGGAATGAGAAAATGCTCGTTTGGTCTAAATGCACCTTTATATGATGATGACTAAAACAACAATAATTCGGGATCTAAATGTGGTCTCTGATGACTAAACCAATTAATACTTAGTCAACACAAATATACATGATGCCATGATCGCATCCGGCTAACACAGTGACTATCATATCATAAACATTGAAGCGAACAAGGTGGCCATAAAAATCGAAACACGACTGTGGTCCCAGCCTTATGATTATGATATTGTATGATACATGTTACAATATTGTATGATACATGTTACAATATTTTATCCGTGCGGTGACGGAGTAAGAATACAAAAATCACCGCCCCTCTCTTCCCGTGGGTGTCGTAGGAGTCGACTAAGGGAAATACTGAGTATCCAGCTTCTCAGCCGGTGGTAGGGTATTTTTTACTAGTACCCGCCTGGTTGGCTACCACCGTACATTCGGTGTAAACGCCCGTGAAATGACTTACCTTCGTGTTTGCCGTGTTTCGGGGTCAGCCGGTGTATTTACCAGCATCTAGCGGGCCAGCAAGGCGGTGGCAACGAACAGGTTACTGATTGTCTCCTGTTCGTTGCCGCCGCGATTTGGGCTCTACTTTTTCACTTACGATCAGGTGGAGTGGAGCCACTTTGTTGTGCCAACGTTATTTTTATTGGGTCGGCAACGCGCATGTGACACCCTGAGGTTGCAGGCGCCCATAGGCTACGGTGACTGCTTTCCATCAGGCGGGCCGTATGCTTGTTTGCCACCGACGTGGTATAAAAAAAAAAAAAAATTGTGCAGCAACCACGAGGGACGCCCCAAAGCTACCTGGTGGAGAAACCTGGAAAAACTTAGCAAGACTGTACCAGTAAGCTACCACGATAGAGAGAAATGGAAGAAGCATATTCAGAGGGCCGACCCCAAATGATATGGGAAGAGGCACGGACAAAGAAGAAGAAGAAGAAGATATTGAGAAAGACAAAAAATATTTATCTCCATAATTTACATTTTCGCACAAATACAATCTCAAGAGTAGAAATAAATTTATTATATTTTAGGTGTAATGTAAACTAAACAAGACAAGAACTTGCTGACACAAGGCTAGGTACTTAGTTTATTTTGTATACAACTGCGTATGAAAAGGAAAAACAATAAACTAACGAAAATAAGAACGGTTTTACAAAAACAAATAAAAAATAAAGAAAGAAGCAAATATATAAGTACAAAAATACAGAAATAGCTAATTTTTGACCTTAACCGAAACAGTTTTCTACTCGTAACGTAACAGTTAAATGAACAACACTTGTATCATTAGCGGTTACATAACGATATTAAATGCCTCAAGAGTTGTAGAACCCATTATAGAGGGTATTCCTTTTCCCTAATGTAATATATTCTCGCCAGGGAACGTCGGGATGAGTTTTGGAACACCCGATGTCATTTATGTAGTTTACACCGCGCGCCGCGTACAGTCGACGTCAAATACTACACAGTATGAAACGAAGTTGCCGTGTGCGACATAAGAATACATTTGTCACCAGCCCAACCCTTCCCGCGGGCGTCGAAAGAGCCGACTAAGGGATTTAAGTGTCATTGACTATTCTTGATAGTAGATTGATGATGGGCAGCAGCATCATCAAATTATCATAGTGGACAAGTTACTGCGATCGCCAATCCGCTTGCCCAGTTTGGTGGGCATTTACCTCCTAATGTGTCTATACGCATAGTTAATAGGAGAGGCTTACGTTCAGTGGACTGAGAGTGGCTGATGATGATGAAGTGAAGTCTGTTCCCGCTGTCTATTCCTATCTTCTTTATCTGGCTTTATCCCATTTTCATTTGGGGTGGCTCTCCTAATCAATTTTCTCCAGTTATATCTATTCCGAGTGTTCCGGGTAGTCTTTGACAGACTGTAACTATCGACTAAGTTAAGAAGCACAACCAAAGTAGTCACACAGTTCGGTACAACATAATGTTAGTATGGTTTTTAACATTTTTTTCACTCTGACAGCCCGAAAGTATTTGACGCTGACTTGTACGATGCGATGAGAATCTTCGAAATATCAGTAAGCCTACTGTGAAGCGTCCATCTCTGGCACTCTAAAGATGGCGTCATTGCCGTGACAGAGACAGATACTCGAAATATTATGCTTTTCTAAGTTCTCTTTTGTTATTTTGGCTACGGAACTCTAAAAACAATTGGTTCAGGTGATGATGTTAATAGTGATAAGACTTATTATTTATAAGTCGTTACTCCCACAAATTACACCTGATTGTGTCCGATCACGAAAATATTTCTACGTTCGGAATACTTTAAAATTGCACCCCAAGTTTATTTCAGTATTGAGACGTTTAATGTGTCTCGGCACGCGATTGAACGTAAACACGCTTGGGTTAATGAATTATATTTATTATGTTTGACCGTGGAAATTCCGATATACTTGAAAAGTAATCAGTATTTATACTTCACTCAATATAGTCGATACATAATTGATGATAATAACAGAATGCAATGTATATGTGTACTTGTATACATATATAATTGTATATACATATAGGTACTATACGAGTATATTGCAAATATTCGAAATTCTAAAGGTTTAAAATCCGGTATAGGTAGGAATAGGAAACTAGTGCAAATTGTTGTCTTAAGGGTTAAGGCTCGCGTCTTCTAACCGGTGTTTTCCGGTAGTAGGTTATTCTTTTTAAACTACTATTGGCAAAACGCGATACGCGGCGTACGGCGTCGGATAGTAGACTAGTGTGTAAGATATTTTGCATTACGTAGGATGCCCTGAAAATTTCGGGAATTTAATACTTAGGAACGTATATTTGACATGTGTTATACCTCTTTCTTACAAGCATAGTCTCATTATTCGAAAACACTGGCCACTTAGAAAAAAAAAACAATGTCCGATTTTCAATTGTTTTTTAAAGTCGTTGAGTCGCTGGTGAAAATGGAGCTGTCCCGCGAAAGTTTTAGAGCAATGATTTATTATGACTTTAAAAGTGGATTAACACAACAACAATGTGGAGACCGATTAACTATTGCTTTTAGTAGTGAAGCACCTTCAAAGACGACCATATACAGGTGGTATTCGGAATTCCAACGTGGCCGTGTGTCTCTTGCGGATGACGTACGTGAGGGTCGACCGAAAACGGCCGTTACCGATCAAAACATCGATGTTGTTCGCCAACTGATAAAGGAAGATAGGCATGTTACATATCGGGAGATTCAGGAGACTTTAGGCATTGGAATGAGTCAGTTAAAAGTTATTTTACAACAAGAGTTGGGCGTGCGGAAGTTATTTTCCCGGTGGATTCCTCACTTGTTATCTGACGACCAGAAAACGGTACGTGTCAATTGGTGCCGCAAAACTTTAAAAAGATTTAATGGAGGAAGCTCAAATGCCGTTTTTAGTATTGTGTCAGGTGACGAATCATGGATTTACGCATATGAGCCTGAATCGAAAGACCAATCTCGAGTTTGGATTTACGAAGACGAGCCGAAGCCGACAAAAGTTGTTCGTTCTCGCAGCACGATCAAAAAAATTGTAGCCACGTTTGTCTCCAAATCGGGTCACGTGGCGACTATCGCTCTTGAAGATCGAAGAACTGTCAATGCCGATTGGTATATAGGCGTTTGTTTACCGATTGTTTTTGCTGAACTGCGAAAAACTAACCCTAACCGCCGTATTATGCCACCATGATAATGCCAGCCCTCACACCGCTCAGAAAACAGACGACTATCTGAAGGGCGAAAACGTCGAATTACTAGACCATCCTCCGTACAGCCCCGACCTAAGTCCCAACGATTTTTTTACTTTCCCGAAAATAAAGAATCGGTTGCGTGGTCAGCGTTTTCAGACCGCGGAAGAAGCAGTCGACGCTTATAAAATGGCCATTTTGTCAACCCCCACTTCAGACTTCAATAACTGTTTTAAAAACTGGTTTCAGAGAATGAAAAAGTGTATTAAACACACAGGAGAATACTTTGAAAAACAATAAAAGTACTTTTATTTCATTAAAATGCGTATTTTTTCCGATTCCCGAAACTTTCAGGGCAACCTACGTAATACAAATTAGTGACATAACTGCATTTCTAGACTCTCCATAATTCATACATATAAGGTCCTAATTTATTAGTTGCAGATATTTTAACACATGATACTTTACATTAAAATAATTAACTTTAAATATAAATTAAGAAATTTTTTCATGTAACTTTTTTTATTTCATTTTCCTAACAAAAAAATAATTATAATTTCGTCTAAAAAAAATCATCATGTACATTATCACATGTCACAATAACACTGTCTGTCATGTCATCAAACGACACAATCCAACGGAAAATAATATGACATTGACAATCAAGTATTTCATTTATCGACGTGAAGTGGCCAGTTCCAGTTAAGTGGTACGTAAAAGAAGTACGAGAATCTGTTCAAAGAGTTTTCATTTAATATTCTCATAAAGAGGGTGTCTTTACGTAGCAAATTTGATTTTCCGTTTTCTCCAAAAAAACATCATAAAAGCTATAATGTTTCACGGTTTAATATACTCCCGAGACCGAATACTATCAGCTGTAAAAATATCTGCATCTAATAAATTAGGACCTTATATAAGTTTCCATTATATTGACACATCATTATTAAATTTTCAGAGCTAATGTTCGAACAAATGATGGACAAGCTAGAAAAGAGCTCCGGGCAGACGGTGGTGACGCTGAACGAGGCCAAGCTCCTGCTGGAGAGGCACGACGACCTCGTCATCGCCGTTTACGATTACTGGCTCAACAAGCGGCTCAAAACTGTAAGTCATTTACATATACAACTCTATTATAGAGAGAAAAGCATAATATGCTTTTCTCTCTATAATAGAGTTCAGAAGTGGGATATTATCCCACTTCTGAACGAAAACAATAATATTGGCGAGTATGTTTATGTTCAACTTACGGTACATGCAGACCAAAAGAGCATTCGCTGTTCTATCCCCCACGAAATCAAAGAATCACGTTTCGTGTAACGATCGAATTTCGTAGAGTAGGGGTATAGAACAGCGAATGCTCTTTTGGTCTGCATGCAGCTTTAGCGAAAGTATTACTGGAGAGAAATGGCGACCTCGTCTACGTCAACTGGCTCAATAAGCGGTTTAAGGCTGTAACTCACATTGACAGCTCTATTATGGAGATAAAAGCTCATCCCACTTCTGAATGAAAACATTAGTATTGGCGAGCATGTTTATGTTAAACTTAGCGAAACTATTACTGGAGAGAAATGGCGACCTCGTCTACGTCAACTGGCTCAAAAAGCGGCAGAGACTGTAAGTACCACACATACAAAACAATATTTCTGTATTATGCAGTCGGAATTTCACCTGTGCGGTCGCACATCCCTCCCACTTCTGATTTAAAACAGAAATGGCGAACACAGTTTTGCTTTTTATTACATAACATTAGTCGACTTCGCCTACAAATACTGGATCAAAAAAAGAGGTTAAAGGTGGAAATACCTACCACATGATCCATCTACTAAATATAAACATTAAAATGGACACTATTTTCTATCTGCTCCGACTCGTAAAAAAAACTATGAACTATTTATTTCATCATATTTTTATCAAATCTGAATACGACTTTAAATTGTCCATTTTTTTACAATCTTAGATAAAAATAAGCATCTGATTTAGGAAGCATAGACGCGTTATTTTGACTACATCAATAAAAACGTTCCTAACTTTAAGAAGCTTTACAGTACTTTTATTACTAAACTACACGAAACTTGCGAAACTTGTCAAAGTTCGAGCAGAACTTGGAACTCGAAGTACAAGTTTAGTTTCAGGCCTTGTGACTGTCGAGCGGTATAGCGAAGTTTATACTGTTTGAGGGTTGGTGGTCAGGTTATTTTGAGTTTCAGTTTCTCCGCAAAGAAAGCCTTGCAAGTATATTTTAGAACGGGGTTACTATCATATGATTGTATTGAAAGTTTCTGTCTGTTTCAGCTGTTATTATAATTAAAAGTAAATACTTATTAAATTGTAACTATCAAAAAACCTGTCAAAGTTGAGTATGGTCGCTTATACAAGGTGTCCCATAAATAATGGATCACCCTGACACCCGAGGTAGGTCGACCCAAGAGGTACCTAACCAACATAAAATGACCTCAGTAAAAGTTGGACGGTTTTCGAGATTTTGCCGATTTTATGAACTTGCCGAACGTGTAAAAAAGAGGGCAAGTTTGAAAAAAACGTAAAATTGGCAATATCTCGAAAACTTTTACTAAGGTCATGTTATGTTGATTAGGTACCTCTTGGGTCGACCTACCTCGGGTGTCAGGATGATCCATTATTTAAGGGACTCCCTGTATATTTTAGTAGTAGTTGTTGTTGTATCTGTATACATTTTATTTGACGAACTTTATTTTTTTCATATAACCGACTCCTAAAATTTTAATTAATTTGTTATTATTTGGGTGTACACAATGAAATGTGTTGAAGTCTACTGATATAATATTTTCACGGTGTTTTCACAGTCTAATAAGAGAGTTTCGAACCTTCATCCCAGCGCCACCCTACGGGAATTTTCCGAAACTTATCTTGCTACATAATCTAGTTGTTTTATGCGTTAGGGATAGATGGCGCTTTCGTCAAATTGGTTATAATAATAAAGTAACTTAGTATGACAACACTTTTCTTTGCAGAGCAATTTAGGTTTTTGTGCGATTTCTCTGTCCTTCACTTTAAATTTTAAATCAGATTTAAAGAATGTAATAAAACACTAACAAAAATACAATATGTATAATTGTATATCGTTTTAGCTTTGTGTTTAATATATCCCTTCAACTGGCAATTCATTTAATTGAAGTTGCTGAAAGTTCAACTTTCTGTCACTCAATTAAAATCCAAATAGGCATTCCCACAGCACAGCGGGAGATTGCTAGACGAATGGAATATGAAGTGTACAATAAAAAAAGTAAATAAAAAAATTGTGGAATATTTATCAGTATACCATTTTCCCGCTATACAAAACCAGTCATAGTGAATCTAACAAAACGTAATCCGTGTTCCAGCAACACCCTCTGATCCTGGCGGTGAAGACAGAGAGCCGGCCGGGCCAGTCCTCCAACAACCCCTACCTCGCGTTCCGGCGCCGCACAGAGAAGATGCAGACCAGGAAGAACAGGTGAGTCTCGCTGCCAACCCTGCTGCAGCACCGGTCCTGGCGGTGGAGACAGAGAGTCAGTCCTCCAACAACCCCTACCTCGCGTTCCGGCGCCGCACAGAGAAGATGCAGACCAGGAAGAACAGGTGAGTCGAGGCTGCCAACCCTGCTGCTGCAGCACCGGTCCTGGCGGTGGAGACAGAGAGTCAGTCCTCCAACAACCCCTACCTCGCGTTCCGGCGCCGCACAGAGAAGATGCAGACCAGGAAGAACAGGTGAGTCTCGCTGCCAACCCTGCTGCAGCAGCACCGGTCCTGGCGGTGGAGACAGAGAGTCAGTCCTCCAACAACCCCTACCTCGCGTTCCGGCGCCGCACAGAGAAGATGCAGACCAGGAAGAACAGGTGAGTCGAGGCTGCCAACCCTGCTGCAGCAGCACCGGTCCTGGCGGTGGAGACAGAGAGTCAGTCCTCCAACAAGAACCACCAGGTAGAACAGTTGAGGCTGGGCCAGTTGTAGGTAAAATGTAATTACTTAATGTAATTAATTAGGTACTATGTATGATTTTTGTTTTCCTGTGCATACTTGTATATTGTATGTCTATCCTGTCATTTTACTCTCCAACTCAATTACTCTAAGGTTAGCTGGAAGAGATCCCTTATAGGGATAAGTTCGCCTTTGTAATAACATTTTTATTATGTCGAAATTTTTATTTTGTACAATAAAGTGCTTTACTACTTACTACTACTACAACAAATTGCTATTTATGTTGTGTGGGGACGGTGGTAAGAATATATTTGTGACCACCCCTCATCCTGTGGGTGCCGTAGAACTTGACTAAGAGATTTAGGGGTCACTGTTCTAAGAGTAATGAGGTCAGCAGCAGTATCATAGTGTACACACTACTAGGATCGTCAATCCGTTTGCCCAGCTTGGCGATTATGGTAATTTACCTCCTGACCCATACCCAACTCCTAACCCAATACCATTGCCCTGGTAATATATTTACCATCTAATTTGCAACTTCTTCTGTCACTGAATATGTGTTAACCCTTAATAGGGCAATGGTAATATATTTAACACCTCATTTTGAAACTTATTCTGTCATTTAATTAGTGTAAAAGCCAATGAAATTTAGGTGTGACTGATGCCTTATTAAGGGTTAAAGCCAATGAAAATGGGGTGTAACTGATGTCCTACGGTTAATGCATCTAAGAGCATGATCAGTGGAAGAGTCCTACGTCCAGCAGTGCACTGAGATAGCGTGATGAAGTGAGGAGGAGCATACGAGTATATCGTCGGCTCACAAGCAAAACTCACTATAAAAACTGTCACTACTCTTAGCAACCTCTTATGTCAGTATTAAATCAGAAATCAGAACTGAGATGGGAGCTTTATTTCAAGTAGGTATTTATAATTAGTGAGTTTTGCTTTGTCAGCCGACGATATATGCTTATCAAGTGCCTACTTTTAGTCATTTTAATCCAAAAATGTATTTTTGCCCCATGAAATTTATTTGTTTGTTTATTTTTCCAGGAAAAACGATGAGAGCTCATACGAGAAAATGCTAAAACTGCGTCGGGAGCTCGCACGGGCCCTGTCGCTCCTGGAGCTGGTGGCCCGACGGGAGAAGGCCAAGCGGGAGCTGTTGCGGCTCACAGCCGTCATCGCCGAGCGGCGCTACCACGCCGGAGACTTCACCGAGCCTCAGCCTAGGTGAGATGATACATTACGATCACAGAATTAGATTTGGATAGAAGAAACAAGTTAATTCATTTGTATGGCGGCCGAGCGTGTCAGATTTTGTACTGAAGTTGTTACTCGCCTATGATTTTAAATATGTCTCAGGCCCTTGAGTACTCATATTTTTTTGTGTTGTTGCAATTAATATTACTTAAGGAGGCATTATTGATGTTTTTGTTCACTTCAACTTATAAAATTTGACGCCCGAAAGCTGCAAGCTGCGATTAAAGACCGACAACTCAGTGGATTTCACTGAGTTCATTTGACACGCTAAGTAGATACGTTTGCTTGATCTATGGGTATATGGTATATGACATCTGTGATTACGATCATACCCCGTAATCGAACCGGCAAATCTGTAGCAAATGTGCGTCAGGGTTGTCACTACTACGAATACAAAAAAACACCGCGGCAACAGTATTCAATGTTCTATCGATCTTCAAAATAAATTATCACATTTTTATTATTTGTTGCACTCAAATTGCGTCGCCTTCTTGTGTAAATCCATTTTATACTCAAAAACATCTACCGTCAATGATAAATAATTTAATTATGTATAATTTTGAAACGTATTTATTTATTATTGTTTGTTATTAACTCAGCTTTTTTTTAAATATTGTTTAATACCGTAGCCGCAGCATACTCCGGATTGTTTTTTAAAACCGTCTTTAATTTGTGGTAATTTTCCTGTTAAATTAAGCCTAGATCTGGAAAGCTTTTATTCTGTGACATTTTCACTAACCGTACGTTTTGGATTTTGTTATTTATGGAATAATACTGCTTATGTTAATATTAATAAGACGTGCAGTAGAGTAAGTAAATTTGCCATAGTAATCGCCAACCCTGACATCAAACTGTCAAATGCTACGGTTTGCGAGGTATGATTACGATACAGCATTTCCATCCACACAATTTAGGTCTTTGGCAGTCCTCAATCGAGAGTTTTTCTAGAAATTTCCTGTCTCGCACAGCTAAACTCTGGAATGATTTGTCGCTTGCGGTGTTTCCGGACCATTACGATCTTCAAATCTTCAAGAAAATAGCGTATTCCCATTTTAAAGGTTGGCAACGCACTTATAATATCACAGGTAGTGGCGTAACAATAGGGTGGCAGGGCTGGCAAAATGCCACGGGCCAAAATAAAAAGAAGTTTGAAGTGAGTGGCGATAAATGAAAATACGATTGAAGTGAGTGTTTTAAATCGACATGAGTTACGAGACTTATTTCTTTGTTTGCAAGTTTGATGAAAAAAACTGTCGTCGGTAACACCGTACTCCCTAGGTGCATAATGTATTATTCTTCAAACATGCAATGAAATATTGTTTTTACGTACCTTAAAATAGACTCGGAAGTATCGCTTTTAGGGCGCAGTAACTCACTAGATGGAAATGGAATTTCATAACACTTTTCAGCCTAATTTCGACAACATTGTCTTTATTTTTTTGTATGTTTAATGTTTATACTCTACCAACTCGGCCGGAAATCCTCATTTTCCCGAATGTACTATTGCTGTCTATAGTAGATAGGCCTCAAACGTGTTTCGTGGTCGTCTTGTTTAACTAGGCATATTTTAACGTGGGTCCCCTTCCAGCAGGGTGGTCCCGCTGGGCTTGCCGCTGGCGGCGCCGCTGCGCGCGCGCGTGGAGCTCCCGCCGCGACTACCTGTCCAGCCACAACAGGACACGCCCAGACAGGTACACACACAAACACACACACACACACCACTTTGGGATTACACGTATAACGCTTAAAGTTCGGGAAATACTATTTGACAGACTATTAGGATGACGTTTTGCAATAATGCGTCAACCCACATGAACTTCGCAATAAAATGTCAACTTTAACCTCTAGCCGCCCAGAGACCTATAAAAAGGTCTCCTGAAACAAAAGAAATTTTACTCTATTTCCTACAATGTCAATCCAAATTTCATTGGCATTTATTACTGTCTGAGCGGCAGGAGGATAATAAATAATTTATTGAATTGACTTTTCATTGACTAATTGACGTGGTTTGACACATTATTGCAAAATAGCATCCATTTTGCTTACGACCTTTTGTTTTGCGTTAACACTTACTACACAGCAGTCTAGCACTTTTCTATTGTTAATGATGCAAGACGAAAGGTCGTAAGTAAGATAAGAGTCGGGCAAATAATATTTCTCGAACTATACTCTCAGATATTAGTGTCAAATTACTATGGAATTTTGAAATTACTATCCAAGAGTAAGGCGTTAAAAATATATTTTGTAAAACCGAGCCTTAGGCTGCGTTTCCATCAGAAATGTGTGAGGATGTGTTTCCATACAAATGACACCTATTAATGACTCGAACGAGGTGTCATTTGTATGGAAACACATCCTCGCACATCCCTGGTGGAAACGCAGCCCTAAACGATAACACTTACTCTATGATTGTAATGTCAAAACTCCATAGTAATTTGACACTAATATCTGAATATGAGCGTTATTGTTCGAATTCAAATTTAATATGAAGTTGACCATTGTTCTAACACAGTTTAACATATTTCAAAAAATTATGACATTTGAATCACGTCTTCAATAATGATAAAAATGGCAGAGTCGATGACACGATATGACTTATTCTTCGTCAATTTCATCATCATTTCAATAATTTATATTCATATTCATTTATTCAAATTATTCAAATTACAGTTATCACCTACTATAGAGCATAAGCTTCTCTCCGTGTTCACCGCTGATCCCAGTCCTGTACTAACCTCATTCAAAAGTACCTCGCACTCTTTTGAATGATCCAATACATTTCCCACGATGTCACAGAAAATTGTATCGAAATTTCCTTTTCTACTACCAGATTCCTGTACATTTTTGATAACGAAAAACTAACATTTCATACAAACCCTTTAAAATACTTTGAAAAATGTAATTAATCTTGATCAACAGCATTGACTTTACCTACCATTTTTATCAATATCTAAACCGTGATCCAAATATTTAAACTGACAGTTCGAACATGAAAACCTTTTTTTTTACGTACTAGCGTATGATATCTGCCCCTTATAGTTTCGTCGATAATTGTAATAGACGAACATAAGGCAGACCCTTCTATTTAATTAGATTTTGTTTTCGAATTGACTCATTTTTGCATTACCTTAAAAATCAATAGATTGCTTAAGAAAAAAAAACACATTTAAAATCCAATATCAAACCATCAAAAAAACACATTGAAAACTAAACGAAAAAAAATCACAATAACCTCCAATATTCAAAAAAATTATGAATATTTAAAAAAAAAGTAATCGTAATTCACGTGATTATGAATATTAGGGGTTATAAAATAAATCTGACAACCATATACTTACCACTTAAAATAAAAAAATGAGCTCAGGTTACTTTTTATTTATTTTTAACACCGTGGTAGATTTTTAAAACCCAGGTAAAAAATACAAAATATTAACTATGAAGTGAATCCTGACTGCTGTCAGTTCAGTCCACTCTCTGTCAACAATGTCACTATTTGAGAAATAATCTATTGAACTGACAGCTGCTAGGACATAGCACCCGAGTGTGCAAAATTTAGTTGAATAAAGAGTTTTCATACTTTTTCTGCCATTATGGCGCGGTAAGATGGCAGCACTGTAGTGTAAGGTCCAACGAACTGTCAAAATAAATACGCGAATTTAATTTACTATACACCGTGTTTTTATTGATTTCCGTTAAATTGGACAAGTTACTTGGGACATTAATTGAAGTTGGTATATCGGCTTTTGTTAATTTCGTAAAAAAAATGTTTTTTTTTTCATTTTCATACATTTTAATTGTAATGGCAAGTGTGAGAGAACCTGAAGAATAAGATCTCAGATGACTGACGGCACACGTCAAAATAAGTAACATTAGGATGTAATAAAGGTTGCAATACACGTGTTCAGTCATTAAACTTATTTGTTTAATAACTCAATAACAGTAAAAGTTAAGAAACTAGTTTCTTAGAGAAATTGATTATTTTTGACCTAAATAAGCTTCCCTTTAATTTAACGGAAATCAATAAAAACACGGTGTATATTCATTCTTATAAAATCAATAAACTTCCAAATACAATAGAATTTCAGTATTTTACGTTCAGTACCTATGAATGTGACAGCTGTTTGGACCTCACGCCTACCTAGCGCCGTCTGGTGGCAGAAAAACATCAAAAACTCTCATTAACTCATTCCTGTCCTAATAGTTAAACCCGGTGTTAAAATAAAGGCTATAGAAGTAACCGTTGTGTTCTGAGCGTGGTATTATGGAACTTATGGTTGACTTGCAGCGGGAAAAGCGTCCGTACAAGAGACGGAAACACAGGCACCACGCGCCCGCCGCGACCGGCCTCCGAGGTGAGTCGCCGCTGCCCACTGCCCACTGTGTCCACTGTCCACTGCCCACTGTCCACTGTGCCCACTGCCCACTGTCCACTGCCCACTGCCCGGGACACTGATAACGGTCGTGCTTTCAGATATACTTTCAGGACGTGCTTTCAAATCTCAAGCTGCATATTCACTATAAATGAGTCGCTTAACTTCAAACCCGGGTAAATACACTCTACCAATAGAGTGCATATTTAATTGCAATTGCCTAGTTTTTCTCTTTTCAACTCTATTGACAGAGTGGACTTACCCGGGTTTGAAGTTAAGCAACCCAAATTATGTTTGTAAATAAATAAACAATGGAGTATGGGCAGTTCTCATAAACTTAGTACACAATTATTAGCTCTAAATACGTGAGTTACCGTTTTCCTATTTTGTTAACTTTGTTAACGATAATAATGATACAACGTTCAATTGATTGTTTATTTCCAATTAAGGTTTTTTAGATTGTTGACTTTTTTAACTATGCGAAATAATAGACAAAAATATTGATAATCACATAAAATAATGGTAACAAAATCGATTGAGAACTGGTTTTATAAACAAAGTTTATCACATCGATTATACTGATTATACTCAGTGTTTATAAACAATGTTTCTTCATTCGTAACAAACGTTAAAATAAACAAGTATTGTACGATATTTATTAAGAAACATTGATTTTGAAACCATTTTAATCATTGTTTAAAACAATCTTTGTTAATGAGTTTGTACATTTTGAGATAGTTTATAAACAAAATTGTTTATAGTGAATACGTAACTTTAGTCAAACTTTGCGAGGTGAATGTAAAGATCATATTAAATTACCATTATGGAATCAATTCTGAAATCGTGAGAGTATATTGTGAAGAAACACATATTTCGAGGTTTAAAACTCGAATCTCTGGACTCACGTAACTACTCAAGGGTCGCCCAAACGTTTCATGTATCCAGCTATGCATGCAGGCATAAGCTAATCAAATGTTCTAATGTTTCCCTGGTTTAAATGTGGAAAAACTTCGTTAAAACATTATTTTCATATAGGTTTCTGTCTTTGGCATATAATCTATTTGCAAAATCAGCTTCAAGGCAATATAGTCAAGTTCTTAAGACCTCAATGGAGTTCATATATTCTCTACTTACCTGAACTGGTATGAAATGTTCTTGCTTTTAAATAGGTCCATTAAACGTTGTTCAATATGATACCTATATTCAACTTACAAGCTAATGTCCATAGTTTCAAAACATCGCCAATACAGATAAATGAACATTCTTGATCCTTATGGCTATTGTAATAAAGGTCACAAATGGTCAAATAACTATTGGCGGTACAATCCGTTGAACAGTGTCCCGAGCAATCCCAAATTCCTTCACCGTGCATAGACATGTGTTTCAGGGTTAGTCGATACTGGGGCTACTCTTAACTACTTTTCCCTTTTTGGCACTTCAGATAAAGGGACATCTCAGAAAAGTGGCACAAGATTTTTAATTGAATATTGTAATGCTACACAGTGCAATCTCGGTAATTCGGCACAAGTACAGAGTGCCAATGTAATGGAAAATTCGGATTACTGTAGGGTGTAACTACTAGGATAATTCCGAATGTCAAAAAATGTCGGGTAATTTCGAAAGGAGACACTTTAGACGATGTAATTACGAGTGATCTTCCTGTGATTTTCGGAATTACACTACTTAATTTCGGAATGAACAAATCAAACGAGAATTTATGTATTTCTTATTGCCTCGGTTGGTGATCGATATAAAAATGTTATAAGTATTAAAACAGTACAATTAGCAAATTATAATGTCAGTTTAAGGTTGATTGGATCATCAAAACGAAGAATTACCGAAATTACACTGTGTTTTTATTCAGAATCGTGAGTTCTTTCTATTGTTATAGAAGAAAAAAGTGTTTCACGGAAACGGAATGAAAAGTACAAAAAAAATGTGGAAATTTTGCCACAGTTTTTTTTATTTATGAGGATTGAAGGAACGCGTGATTCAGAGTAGATAAACTACAAAATAAAAAAAAATACATGAGTACCACTTTTGCGAGAATGGCCCTAAAAATGCTTCTAAATTAAAAAAAAATGCATAAAAATATTAGGTTCGTATAATATATTTCAAATAACCCTGAGTCACTAAATAACATCCATAGATCTACATGCCGGGCATATATTGTGTTTCGGTAGAAATATTTACGGAATTTTAATAATCTTCTATTCATCCATTAGTTGAACAAAATTGACTGTTCGTAAGTCATGTTTGTTCGATAATATGGTATATCATTCAATTTTAAGTATTTTATTGCTAATAAAATACGAGTAGGTATCGGCCATATAGATTAAACGTTGCGTGTAATAAAGTACACTTAAGTAAGCATTTGTTGTTTAATAATGGTTACTTTTGTGTTTTATTTATTAGTTTATCTGTGTACAATTCCATTGACTTTGTTTTATTTTGAAAATATTTTTTGTAATCGTAACATTAAGGCAAGGTGGGGTAAGATGAAACTGTTTTTTTAATGGGGTAAGACAATAAGGCGTCTTTCTGGCATAGTGTCTGCAGTGGCCTATCCCAAAAAACTTTACAAGCGTACAATTCTACAAAATTGTATAAATTCCCATGCAAAAAGTTGACAATTTTGTAGAATTGTACGCTTGTAAAGTTTTGTGGTATAGGCCACTGGTAGCATTTTAAAAAGTTACAATTTTGCTGTTTGACTCTCTTTCTAGCCAATATTTGCGTGCGTTAGAGGCAAACAGCGAAACTGTAAAATGTAACTTTATAAAACGCGACCCTGGTAGCATTTTGTGTCCCATTAAAAAACTGTTTCATCTTACCCCATCTTATCTTATATGAAAGATTATTGTGTAGTGTTGTTGCTATCATTTATATTGGATCAAGCAAGATACTCATGAACGACTCTATTATTAAGACGTTAGAGTACACCTAGTGTTGTTTTAATATTTATGATAGCGACCTTTGTCTCTTTATTGTGTTTACATAATTTCAAATCTGTATAGATTTTTGATTATTAATAGACTTCAAGTTACGTGAAACTATTACTAATGCGCCCATACGTATGAGTAATAGGAGAGTCCTATATCAGACTATAATAGGCTGATGATGTATCTGAATAAGATTAAAGGCCGGGCCACACCAAATGCGTGTGCAGCACGTGCAAGTGCGCGTTGTAGCTTATGTAAAAGTCACAGACGCATTCCACCCATGTCCCGTACAAACTACAAACAAGATGTTTTCTCGAACTTGCAATGAAATGTTGGCATTACGTACGTCAAATTAAACCAGGAAGTGCCATCTCACTGGTTCGATGATTGAACTTGATATGTAAAGGCATTTCATCAGTTCCTTCGGCCAGATATATCTATTTGGCCTGTAACCTTTCGTTTCCCGTCCTCTGTAGTAATGTACTATTTCTCAAAATTATGGATTTTTCGAAGTTCGCTTTCAAGACCAGAAGAGTAAAATAGTACATTACTGCAGACGCCGGGAAAGATGGGTTTATCGGCTGAGTAGCTCTGGACGGCCGAACGTAGTGATTTCACGGCGAGGCATGTATAATGCTTGAAATAAAACATACGACAATCAAAAAAAAAAACCGGCCAAGTGCGAGTCGGACTCGCGCGCAAAGGGTTCCGTATCATTATCAATTTATTATTTAAAAAATACAGTTAAATCAACCTACCTCAAAAACTATAGGAGATAATTTTATCAAACCAAAAATCGTTGATAGAGTTTATTAATGTGCATAACATATATTTTTTTCAGAATTTTATATCGCGTAGTTTAAAAAATAGAGGGGGGGGGGACACATTTTTCAGACTTTGAGACCTGATATCTCGAAAACGATTTGCTTAAATAAAAATCTGATGTATAAACCTTGATATCATTTTCAAAGACCTTTCTATTAATACCCCACACGCTTATGTACAACTAAAAAAAAAATTCTTTCCCTCAGTTACATGTATGGAGGGCCCCCACCCCAATGGTTTTTTTTACAATTTAGTATCACATTCCTGTAGCGGTTCATACAACACATATGCTTACCAAATTTCGTTACTGTATCATTTATAGTTTCCGAGTAAATTGGCTGTGACAGACGGACAGGCGGACATGACGAATCTATAAGGGTTCCGTTTTTGCCATTTTGGCTACGGAACCCTAAAAACAGAATTTAGCTGTTTAGCCTGTTCATGAAAACCGACGCCATGTTTAAAAAAAAATTTACTTACTAGCCTAGGCTGTTAAATTCGTATTGAAATCCTTTACTATTATCTCGAAGTCATCCGCCTGCAACGTCATACTTTAAAGCCTATTATGACGAACATAATGACAACATTTCACTGCACGTTAGAGAAAAAAAAACTAATAACTGGGAAGAAAACTCAAATTATCGAAATATGCACGCGTTTGTACGGGACAGCTCATGGAATGCACCTATAGTAGATGGCACACAGTTTTGCTGGACGGGGTATTTCCACCTGTTACCACCAACTTGACACCAGTGGTAACAACTGGGAATTTTTTTCCCACCTTTTACCACCAGAGTACTTGGTGGTAACTACTAGGATTTTTTTTCCCACTAAAATATTTGGTTAGTTACTAAAATAATCAGTTTGGTGGTAACAGTTGGGAATTTTAATTCCCAGTTGTACCCAGTGGTAACAGGTGGGAAAAAAATCCCAGTTGTTACCACTGGTGTCAAGTTGGTGGTAACAGGTGGGAATAACCCTGCTGGACACGCAAGCGGTGTGCCATCTAATATGACATTAACATACGCTACAACTCGCGCACGTGCGGCATACGCACCCGGTGTGTCTCGGCTAACGATGGACCCGCACAGAGCCGTACGCGTCGTCGTCGGAGGAGGAGACGCGGGTGGAGGCCGAGCCGCCCGACGACGGGCCCTTCGCCTTCCGCCGCAAGCCCGGCTGCTTCTACGAGCTGGTGAGTCCACCACTATTGTTCTATTAGTTATTTATGTGGCTAGCGCATAATAAGAGGCATTAAACATGAGTGTGGTGTTATGAAACGAACCGTAGGCGAGTTTCATAATAAGATCACACGAGTGTTTAGTGCCTAATTATTAGGGTTAGGATTTTGGTGACATTTATTGAACATAGCGCAGTGGAGTCGATGTTACAAACATTTTTAACTTGAATAAATGATTAACTTATAAAATAATAACGTAATAGGGTTCATTTCAAGCTGAATTTATCAAGGGATTTAAATAAATATCATGAATTTTATTTTTGAGAAACTAGAAAAATATTAATTTTCAATAAAAAATGTTGGTATATGAGAAAATTTATATATTTAATTTTTAAGGTTCTAGTACTCTCGAAGACCGTAAATATTATATAATAATCATAAGCTTTATTACAAAGAATTATTGAAATTCAATTCATAGGTAGCCAAATATTAAAGATGAAATGATTAAATACTTAAAATTGGCGAAAACCTGTTTAAAAGAATATATTTATTTATTATTTCTGATTAATTAATTATTCAATCAATCATAAAAAAATTAAACGACGACTCCACTGTTTTTTGTCCAGCTAATGCCATCGAAATTCCTAACCCTACTAATTATATACAGTCACATACATAACTTTATCTACATCCTTATCATAAGTTTAAAATGATAATTTACCTTTATTTACATTGATATCAACTAAGTAAAATACCTCTAAATATAATGAAATTAGTTGAAATTACTCAATTTATGTACAATAAATATGTATGTAAATTGTTATTTGGCCGTGTAGTGACGGCAGTAAGAATACATTTGTCACCACCCCAACTCCTCCTGCGGGTTTCGTAAGAGTGGATTAAGCGATTGAAGTGTCACTGACCATTATTCGATAAAAGAGTGATGATGGGCAGAAGTGTCATCATAGTGGACACATTACTGCGATCGTCAATCCGCTTGCCCAGCGTGGCGATTATGGGCATTTACCTCCTAATGCGTCTATGTGCTTAGTTAATAGGAGAGGCCTACGTCCAGCAGTGGACTATCATAGGCTGATGATGATGATGATGATTTTACATAGTTTTTATTTGTCCTCCAGCCAACCTCAACGCTTTGTGGCGACCCTGTGGATCCGGACGACAAGGATGGCTTGTTCGAGCACGAACTCGACGAAAGGCATAGGTAAGATTTATTGTACCTTGTCGTAGAATCAGGAACTGGTTTTACCAGTACTTTTGAGAGACTTCATTAATTCTCTCTCGGAAACCCTTATTGCGGCGCGGAAATGTTTTTTCTCAAACATGCAATTAAATATTGTCTTTACGTTCCTTAAAATAGACTCGGAAGTATCGCTTTTAGGGCGCAATGTAAATGGAATTACATAACACTTCCCAGGCCTAGGCCAGCAAAGTACCTAACTTTTTTAAATTTTCGACAACATTGTAATTTTTTTTTGTATTTCTTTGTATGTTTGAGAAAAGCACTATGTATACATGCTTCGTCGTGAAAACGGATTCCTGGCCTTGTTACCAACTTGGCCGGAAATCCTAATTTTCCCGGCCTCTGATGTAATGCATTATATCTGTTCACTGCGCGTTCGGTACGCGTAACGCGCGCTGGTTAGTTGGGATCACACGAAATGATTAGGGAATACGCTTGCACTGTCGCAATTCATGCGGGTCTGGGAGCCGTCAGACTTTACACTTAGACGCTCGAATTCGCGCGTTTTTTGTACGAGCGGTCGCGTGCGATGGATTACAGCTGTCCGTGGAAGACCCGAGGGCGTGCGCCTACTTAGGGCTATATGCTAGCTAGCGGGTATCTTAAACAGCATAATAGGCATGATGACTGGCAAGTCAAATCAGCATCTTTTTTCGATCTGTCAAAACGATCACCACTATGGGATTTTATATGAAATACTCAAAAGTGACGTCACGTTTGAGTACTGCCAAATGACCTACTCTTTTAAGTTCTTTTCAATTTATTAAATAGAAGTTCTTTACAAAAATTATTGCAATCTACATTTTAGTAATAATTTCTTTGTGTATTATGTCGTGCATAATGTTAAATAATTTATTTTCACTACAGTCATCAATGTTATCGTCCCTATTATGAAGCGTTGCAGTGCTATACCTACAGCCCCTCGGACCTGCATTGTCAAGTTTTTTAAAGTATATTTTTTTGTGTTTCAGGTTCAACCTCACATCGCTGTCCACGCCGTACCGACGCTGCGTGGGCTTCGCGCGGCTGCGGCGCGGCCGCGGCGGCCGTCTCGCGCTGGACCGGGTTCAAGACCCGCTGCACCACCTGTGGACACTCCTGCCGCCCGAGCCCCACCACTCCCACCTGGCCGAGGAGGTAGGGTACCGGTCCACCGAGCCGAGCTGTCCACTGCGTGGGCCTCGCGCTGGACCGGGTTCAAGACCCGCTGCACCACCTGTGGACACTCCTGCCGCCCGAGCCCCACCACTCCCACCTGGCCGAGGAGGTAGGGTACCGGTCCACCGAGCCGAGCTGTCCACTGCGTGGGCCTCGCGCTGGACCGGGTTCAAGACCCGCTGCACCACCTGTGGACACTCCTGCCGCCCGAGCCCCACCACTCCCACCTGGCCGAGGAGGTAGGGTACCGGTCCACCGAGCCGAGCTGTCCACTGCGTGGGCCTCGCGCTGGACCGGGTTCAAGACCCGCTGCACCACCTGTGGACACTCCTGCCGCCCGAGCCCCACCACTCCCACCTGGCCGAGGAGGTAGGGTACCGGTCCACCGAGCCGAGCTGTCCACTGCGTGGGCCTCGCGCTGGACCGGGTTCAAGACCCGCTGCACCACCTGTGGACACTCCTGCCGCCCGAGCCCCACCACTCCCACCTGGCCGAGGAGGTAGGGTACCGGTCCACCGAGCCGAGCTGTCCACTGCGTGGGCTTCGCGCCACCACTCACAATCGAGTGATGTAAAACGCAGCCGCAAACGAGAAACGCTCCGAACGTCGGCATCACGCTCTTATTTCCTTCAAAACCCACAAATTTTGTCGATTTGTCTCTATCACTCTAATGACGCTTTCGTTGGAGTGCCAGAGACCAATCCTCGTTTACGAATTTCAAATCCGCGGTAGTAAGCCTGGTTGAACCGCATCCGCAAAACGCGCCTACGTGACCGAACCTTAAAGGTTCAGTCAAACACGCGTTTTGAGAGCGTGGCGAAATGTAACGCGCGCGCGTAATAGCGCGCCTTCCCGCTCTTTCATCACGCTGTGTGTTTAACAAGAGCCTTCAGCCTTCAGGCAATTAGCAGAGCTGGACTTTCAGAGTTGGTTGTGATGCAAATATACCATCGTTGACAAACAATAAATCAATATCATAAAAAAAATCGTAAAGGTAGATTACAAAAAAAATTACATAGTTAACGGCTCTAACGAAAATCAAACGTCACAATTTTTAAAGACTTCAGTTAAACTCTGTTTAACATCTTTTAGCCGTAAATAAAACCAGGATATTCGAGTATGAGTGGAACAATGCGTATGTTTTTTAATTTGGCGCTTTTTTCTACTGCTTAAAGTTGGACTAACTTTTGCAAACACAATGGTAGAGATCGCGTTTTATGTTTTGACTAAACCCTTAACTACTCCATCAGAATATAAATTATTTTTCAAACCATAAACGAACAACGTGTCAAAAAAATTACCACATATACACTCAACACACTTTTTTTTCCATAGGTGGACCTCGAAACGAAAGTGCACAGAACGCCCAAAGAAATCAGCCGAGATTACCACGCGACAGGCAAATACCCGTGGCGGCACGCCTTCCGCAAGCACCTACAAGACAACCCCGCGCTATGGATCAAGGACGAACCGGACCTCGACCTCAAAGGGCCAGACCTCGACCTCAAAACCCCAGACCTCGATCTCAAGACCGGACCCTTGGATGACCTCAAGTGCAAAGACGTTAAAGTGGAGCCTTTTGAGCTCAAAAGTGATATTAGTGTTAGGACTATTGACAGTGCAGTGAGAGAGAAACGTGCGTGGAGCAGTAGTGAGGACAGTGATAGCAGTTTGCATCCGGTCGAGAAGGAGTTTGAGAAGTTTATCGACGAGGTTAATAAGAAATGGTGAGTTACCTTTTACAGTCAAGTGCAAAAATAAGTATCGAAAGAATCCGTTCATAAATATGTTACGACGTTCTTATTACACAGAATTAGAGTGCACTGGGACATATTTTTGAACGTTTTTGTATACCCCTTATTTTGTCTTCGACTGTACATAACTGCCAAATTAAAACAGGTGTCATTTTATCCGCGCATAGACGCGTATGTGGCCACTTTGATTTTGAATTCTATTAGTTAATAGAGTTCAGTTAGTATTAGGGTTAAAATTGAAAATGCGTTTTTGTCTGTCTCATGCATAAGCGGAAATTACATTTGGTAGTTCGCTGCATTGTTGGTTGATTAGCAACCTTGTACTTTGCATCGGCGACCGTAAGTAGTGTTGGTAAAGACTCGAGCTCTTTAAGTCCCATTTTAGCGCTTGTGGCCTAGCGGTAAAACGCACGGCTGTTACGCAGCGGTCCTGGGATCGATCCCCGGCTCGTACCAATGGGTTTTTGAAAAAACTTATGTACGAAATATCATTTGATATTCACAAGTGCTTTACGGTGAAGGAAAACATCGTAAGGAAACCTGCATACACCTGCGAAGAAATTCAAGGGTGTATGTGAAGTCCCCAACAAGTACTGGGCCAGCTTTGGGACCACGCAAAATAGGCACGTTTGATGTCGAGTTGCGGAAAAAAAATGGCCAGAAAACAACAACAACAGAATACAAGACCCATTTTAGGCCTTCTCTCATTTTTGCGGGACTATCGAGCTTAAAAGACTACTGAGTCTTTTAAGTCGCGAGTCGAGCCCCTCTTTTAGGCTTACTGAGTCCCGCATATAAAGCTCAAGTCCTAATATGAGCACTCATTTTTTTTATGTCGGTCCAAAAATTATGAAATTATACAATGCTATGTATTTAAAAATGTTCAAGGTTCAAAATAAGCATATAAAATACAAATAAGAAGCTTATTTTTGTTCGATCTTTATTTTAATTCAATATTATAAAAACCCTAGGTGGTTTTAACACAATGTTCTATTGATTTCCTATTTAAGCTGTATTATATTGAAAAATCTTATTTTCGAAACACAAATCTAGCGAGTCTTCTTGAAGGACCTCAAGTCTTTGTAACATTGTAAAATAACTCAAGTTTTTACTAAATGACAGTAGTCCTTAAAACTGAGATTAGTCTTAGAATGAAGGACTCAAACGACTCGAGTCTTTAGTTCTTTACCAACGCGAGTCTTCTTGAAGGACCGCGAGTCTTTGTAACATTGTAAAATAACTCAAGTTTTTACTAAATGACAGTAGTCCTTAAAACTGAGTTTAGTCTTAGAATGAAGGCTCGACGACTCGAATCTTTAGTTCTTTACCAACACTCACCGAAAGGTGAAGGACTAAGTATAATTGCCGCTATAATAAAAAAAAACCACGCAATGGCACGACTGTTTGTGATGTATAAAGTATCATTTAAATTCTTATTTATTCAGTCATTAGTCACTACCTTGTGAGTCGCCGATGGCTCACATAGTTTATGGATGAACTGGAAATGTAGTCTAATTTTATTTTTATTTTTTATATTGACACAACAAAGTGGCTCTACTCCACCTGATCGTAAGTGAAAAGTGGCGCCCAATTCGCGGCGGCAACGAACAGAAGATCAAGTTGGTTGAATTTTCAACATAAATTAATTATACTACACTATTTTTTCTATCGAAAACCAAAAATGAAGTAGGGTGTAGTCCGGCTACACTGTCTAGTTACACCCATTTCAGTAGCGATCGTCTCTTCCAGGTTACACTTCCGGCCAAAAACGCCGCCACCCTCCCCCCCACTGCCGCCCCCCGCCGACCTGACGCCGGTGGCGCCCCACACGGCGCTGCGGGTGGAACTGCTCGAGCCGTGGTCCACCTTCACCACCCAGGAGTTCACGCTGGCCGACCTCATGCCCGACCTGCCCGCCGACTTGGACCCAGGTCAGACCAGGTCACACTTGCGGCCACAACCCGCCGACCTGACGCCGGTGGCGCCCCACACGGCGCTGCGGGTGGAACTGCTCGAGCCGTGGTCCACCTTCACCACCCAGGAGTTCACGCTGGCCGACCTCATGCCCGACCTGCCCGCCGACTTGGACCCAGGTCAGACCAGGTCACACTTGCGGCCACAACCCGCCGACCTGACGCCGGTGGCGCCCCACACGGCGCTGCGGGTGGAACTGCTCGAGCCGTGGTCCACCTTCACCACCCAGGAGTTCACGCTGGCCGACCTCATGCCCGACCTGCCCGCCGACTTGGACCCAGGTCAGACCAGGTCACACTTGCGGCCACAACCCGCCGACCTGACGCCGGTGGCGCCCCACACGGCGCTGCGGGTGGAACTGCTCGAGCCGGGGTCCACCTTCACCACCCAGGAGTTCACGCTGGCCGACCTCATGCCCGACCTGCCCGCCGACTTGGACCCAGGTCAGACCAGGTCACACTTGCGGCCACAGACCCCGGTCAGATGAACTTTGTTATTTTTATGGGACACTCAATTATGAAGAAAAAAAGAGACACGGGCGATACTTGCCCAGCTATCAGCTATCACCGCCGGGCGAGTATCACCGTGTAGCTCGCAGTGAGACCAGTGCCTAAGGTTTTCGATATTTTTTCCGCCAGTAGGCTGTACTGAATATAAATAGTGAATAATTTTTGATGGGTGGAACTGCTCGAACCGGGGTCCACCTTCACCACCCAGGAGTTCACGCTGGCCGACCTCATGCCCGACCTGCCCGCCGACTTGGACCCAGGTCAGACCAGACACTTACGGCCACAGACCCCGGTCAGATGAACTTTGTTATTTTAGGGACACTCAATTATGAAGAAAAAAAAGAGACACGTCGATACTCTACTCGCCCAGCTGTCAGCTATCACCGCCGAGCGAGTATCGCTGAATCGCTGTGTCTCTTTTTTTTAAACGAAAGTGCGTATCTTTTGTTCGTGTTTATAGCCCATAGTTCATAGCTTAGTAGCTCGCAGTGAGACGAGTGCCTAAGGTTTTTGATATTTTTTCCGCCTATAGGCGGTGCTACCTAGGCGTTAAGTCCAAACAGCTGTACTGAACATAAATAGTGAATAATTTTTTGCCATCGTATTTTCATGAAAACATTCGAATTCATCGGTCATTTTTAAATACCCAGATCGCATGTGGGTGAATCAACTTTTTCTGTCTGTTATTTATTAAGTACCATGGCTACGGTCGCCTGAGTCACGCTGGTTTTATGCAAAATTATGATACTTAAATTAGGCAAACATGCAATTAGTGCATATCTGTACTAAGTAGCCCATTAAGGAAAAGACTCATTAACATCAGAAAAATGTATGTTTGCATAGCTTAAGTAGCATAATTTTGCATAAAACCAGCTTGTCTCAGGCGACCGTAACCATGGCAATAACAGACAGAAAAAAGTTGATTCACCTACTACGAACAAATAAAACATGGAAGCCGCAGGCCATATTAAATTGCCTTTCAAAAACGGTCCTGAATTTTAGCTGACAAGTGTCACCCCCTCTTCAATGCACCACGGTTATGAATTTCAATATCAACCTATAAAAAATTAAACCGCAATTTAAAAATAATTATTATTGGTCCATCAAAGTTTTGATTATAATATAAGCATTTGTCAAAGATGTTGCGCCGAAATATGCGCGGTGTCAAAAAAAGCGCTATGTCCTGCCCATGTTGGCACAATTGAACAATTGTTTTCGGGGGCATTTTTGAGCTGGCGTTAGACGTCCATGTTATATTATGGTCGCAGTTCACCCATGTACGAATTTACTTTGAATAATTAATATAATTGATGATGTTATCACTGGTCACTGGATAAGCTCTGCAATATATTTGTATGTATTTTTTGTTTCATGTATGGTGATTTGTTGTAATACTTATCTACTGATATGTAGGTACTTATCGGCTTGCAAAGTTAGGCCAGCCGTACACCTGTAAGTTCTTACGTAAGTTATAGGGACGGAGCTATACTAAGGAATGAGACAGTGATATTCATCTCTCATTCCTTAGTATAGCTCCGTCCTTAACTTACGTAAGAACTTATAGCCTGTCCAACGGTGTAAGAGCTAAAAGCCATAAATTTTTTTACATTGGTATTTTAATTTCAAAAGGTGACAAGTCGAAATACAAACCAGTGATTTTCTTCCCGAACACCCTAAGCTCCGAAATGGAATTCGAGATCAAAAATGTAAACAATCTATGACAATGACATGACATTATAAAGTTAATGTTAAAGTGACATTTCAGGGGTATAAAACTTTTTATATTTTAACACCTTTATAATTTAACGTCGCATTTTGAGATGGCTTATTTATTTTATTTATTTTCACACTTACAAAATATACTTACAGGTGCTAAACCTAAGACAATGCTTGATGTTTAGGTGTAAATACGCGAAAGTCAAAGTATGTTCGATACACAAGTATCACAATCATTAACATATTTTTGGACATGACTATAAAAAACATACGGCTGAGTGTCCACGGTTCCTGATTACAAAAATAAGAAAATTTGCTAGAATGACGTAAATAATCAACATAATCAAAGTTTGGAAACCAATGTCGTGTTACTTTAATCTTTAGGATAGTCGGGGAACGAATTTCAGTCTTCATCTATAGTTGCAATCGAATCCATAAAATTAAAATGATTGATTTGTAGGTAAAAATACTAAAATCCGTATTCATGTACTTTGTAATGCTAAATTTTAGGAATTTTTATGAATTCATAAAAGAGTCATTAGGAGCACCATCTTGTTTTGATTGCTTTCAGTACATTGTTATAACTGCGAACCAAATGTTTAAAACTTCTTATCATTGTCAGTAGTATAAATTAAACACCCTACATTTTATTAAAACTAGAGAAATATACCGTTAAAAAAATAATGTATTATATTAAAAATTTGTAAAATATTTAAAAACTATACGTACCGTCAGTGACTGTAAATGCGCATTGTTTTGAAATATTTCAATTATTTTAGATTACCCACCCACCGCGATTATTTTTTTGTGGTGGTATCCCATTTGTTTACATTTTTGATCTCCAATTCGATTTCAGATCTTAGTGCTAAACCTTATATTCCTTGAACGTATTGCGAATACACAAATCATATTATTTATTAACTAAATATTTTGATTTGTACTTTTTATTTTTCCCAAGTAGTTGCACTACTTAATACTATATAAATTATAAATATTAGATGTCATATACCAAAGAAAAACGACCAAGATCACCTAATGTTTTCGTAATACGTTCAATAGATGGCAGCACCAGCTCTCTCTAGCTATTATAGTAAACTGTAAAGTATTCTAATAGGAGGTGCAGGCATGTATTGCTTGCCCTTAGAGAATGGTCAAAGGCGCCTAGCCTTGTCAGGGATTGCATTTACCCGAGAAATTTGACCGGTGGTTGCTAAGACCGAGTGGCCGAGGGGTACAGGCATCCGCGAAAGCTAAGTACGTGGGTTCGATCCCCACCTCGGACATTAGGTGATCTTGGTCGTTTTTCTTTGGTATATGACATCTAATATTTATAATTCTTATATTCCTTTTTGTGCTTCTTAAACAAAAGATATCTTTACATATGCATAGTGTTGTCAGAAATGTAGCAAGGCATTAAAAATCATCATCATCCCAGCCGTAAGACGTCCACTGCTGAACAAAGGCCTCCCCGCTGGCAAACGTAATAGCAAATTTAGCACTATATTTAAAAATTAAAAATAAATATTTCTGAAAATAACGAATTTCGAATTTTTTTTCGACTACTTAGTCATGCCATATATTCTGTCCGCTATAAAACTACATGTATTATAAGATTAAAGAAAGTATAAAAATAAATCAAATATATTTTTATTCCTTATAAAATACAAATTATAAAAAATAAAATGTTTATTCAAAATGTCCACCTTTTAGTTTAAAACACTTCTTCAAACGGTCCGGCCACTCGTCTATGACGGCACGGACAGTATCGATGGGGATTGAAGCCGCTGCCCGCACTAAATCGAACTTGAGAGACTCGACATTACGATGGGGTTTATAGCAGGCTTTCTCCTCTAATGTATTTCATAGACCATAGTCCAAGGGGTTGAGATCGAGGCTTCCGGAGGGCCAATCTTCAGCCGCAATAAACTCGGGTAAATGCGTCGCTAACCATCGTTGTGTTGTCTTAGCTTTATGTGCAGGGGCTGAGTCTTGTTGGAATATCCAATGCTTACCGGCAAATAATGTATCATTGAGTGGTTTAACGACTTTCTCTAAAATGTCTTTTTGATAGTTTGTAGCACGTATTTTTGTTCACAAAAATGCGTGAAAAAACCCCTTGTTCACAAAAATGAAGCTCTGTAACGCCGTCGTACGATACTCCCCACCAAACCATGACGTATGCAGGATGATGGCCTCTTTCCACCCGTGGGACGTATGCAGGATGATGGCCTCTTTCCACTTTCGGAAGCTTCTTGTGAGCTGTGAGCATATATTTTGCCATTTTGGCGGTTAAACTTTTGCTCCACGGTAAAAATGTTTTCATCTGTAAACAGAATATTGCGATATCCACCGCTTGCGTGCCGCTGCCACAACACTTTAGATCTCATTGCTCTAATTTTTCGGAGAGCAGCTGTCAATCGCTGTCCCGTACTCCGTCTATAAGCCCCAAGTTTAAGGTCTTGTTTTATGATACGGGACATAGTTCTTGGTGGAAGTTTAATTTCCTTAGCCATGATTTTCTGCTTGCGTAGTGGATTTCTCCGAATTCGCTCAGCTACGGCTTTAATCGCTGCTGGCGTCCTTGTTTGACGTGGTCGACCGCTCCGTGGCCTGTTGTTGACTATACCCATGTCGTTGTAACGGGATCCCTTTCTTTCCCATATATTTGTTAATCCGAATTTCGTTAGTCAGAAATTGATATCCATATAATTTACTGATATAAGCATCAATGGTCATAATTTTTGTAAAGTATAACGATTAATAGATCTAACATTACTAACCTATAACATTACATACTCTAATTACAAAAGGTATAAAATTGCTAACTATAACATTCAAAGGTCTATCTATCATTTTTTAGAAATATTTTAAGTCATACATTTGAACCTATTAATGGTTCTTACTCATATTGTTTTAATAACCGAATTTCATTCAAAAAATGTAATATTAAATACGAAATTTATAAATTTCCTTAATTTAATTTAAGAAATTTATGGACTATGATGCAATGTAGGAAACTTCCTTACCTACTCGACTCTAAGGCAGGTCAGTGTAGGTACGACGACGAGCGAAGCGAGGAGGAGTGTTAGGTTGAACTGTGACCTTACAGCGCGCGAGCCGAGCGAGCGAAGCGAGCGTGCCGCGGCAGCGGCCGGCGAAGCGCCAGGACCGACTTTTAATATAATACTCTTACTATTTACTTACTAAGTTTACTACAAAGTTTACTTACTAAATTTATTAGGTACTTATTTCAACATTTATATTTCTAGCAACATCATTACATTAACATAATCACTCGACAACAAATAATTACAACTTGCGAATATAGACGTTGTAACAGTTATAATAAGGAAGGTTATTGCTTTTAACATTCTGGAAATGATGCTGTATGGATTTTAAAAGTTATGGGCATCGACTTTTATGACTAACAATAATTATGACCTACATAAAACTGACCCCCGATTTATAATATTAATTTTTATGACTTATGACAATATGACTAAAAAAAAATCGGACCTACAACGTTATTCGCATCAAAAATCGAACTTCAAACTTTATGGCAACCAATAGAGACCCCGTTGTAACGCTTTATCGTCCGATAGATGAATTTCATCGTTATATTTAAAGGTTTCAGCAGTTTGAATATATCGCTTATGACACTTGTATAACGCTATCACTGCGACACGATTCTCTTTGATGCCCCATTCCGTTCAGGAAATGCTAACTGGATCGAAATGCATATTTTCTGACAGCTAAAGAGCTATTTAAGCATAACCAATAAACAAATGCAGATCGAGCGTTCGAATTATAAGTTTAAAATTAAGAAAAAGTTGGGACAGAATTTATGGCAAGACTACGTACAAGTCCTTAAAACCGGAATATTTCATAATACCTATTGAATTTGAAGACGGAATACAGGGTCGCGTTTTATGAAGTTACAATTTACTATTTCGCTGTTTGCCTCTCTAACGCACGCACTTATTGGCTAGAAAGAGAGGCAAACAGCAAAATTGTAAATTGTAACTTTATAAACCGCGACCCTGGTTGACAAATTTCCGATTGTTACAACCCTACCCTACGTAATGTTTTTTTATTGCACTTTTATATCTTGCAATAGTAGCGATGTCATTAGATATTGAACCTTAGTACAAACTGAAGACAGATTTTTGTATAGTGTAAGTAATCACTAATCACTTACGCTCTTGTGACAATCGTTGATTAATTACCTTATCTTTATGGGTTTTGGCTCTTACGCCAGTGGACAGGCTATACGTACGTAGGTACGAGCGCTCTTAGGATACGTTTATGTATATTTGGGTAAATCTGTATCGCTGATTCACCAATTTTTTTTTGTTTCCAGGGCAAGAATCCCCGACGTTTGAGCCCCCAGACTTGCCCCCTGCAGCTCAACGCCAGACGCCTTTTTTATCCCACGGCCGGGGCCCTATGGCGCGGGGCTCTCGGTTCGGTTCCAGCGCCGTGCGCGTCTCGCACGACCCTCACACTATCCTAGTGGATAGGCCCCCCCAGGTCAGTACCCACATAGGCCTCCTCTTTGGACCTCCAAGGACACCAGTATCCAGTGGCTACCGGCGATCTTCATAGAATCTGTCCATCTTGTGGGTGGACGTCTTACACCGTCGTCGCTACTTGAGCACTTTTTGACCCCATGGGCCATCATATACTCAATCATTTTAGCCATAAGAACATAGATTTCCCCTTTGGACCTCCACGGACACTAGTATCCAGCGGCTACCGGTGATCTTCTTTGAATCTGTCCATCTTGTGGGTAGACGTCTTACACCGTGGTCGCTACTTGAGCACTTTTCGACCTCATGGGCCATCATATACTCAATCATTTTAGCCATAAGAACATAGATTTTCCCTTTGGACCTCCACGGACACCAGTATCCAGCGGCTACCGGTGATCTTCTTTGAATCTGTCCATCTTGTGGGTGGACGTCTTACTCCGTGGTCGCTACTTGAGCACTTTTCGACCCTATGGGCCATCTGCTCTGCGTGCAATGTGGCTTACCCATTGCCACTTCAGCTTGCTAATCCGGAGTAACATGTCACTGACTTTTATTCGTCTACGGATGCCAGTAGAGTTAAGGTACAAGTTGGTAGCCGACTGCACGCAGCACTATCAGACGACAATAGAAACCAGTAGTATCGTTGCGACACGTCGTCTGCTGGTGCGGCGTACAGTCGGCTGACAACTTGTACCTTTAGTATAAAGTTAGTATGTACAGTCAAGTGCAAAAATAAGTATCGAAAGAATCCACTCATAAATATGTTACGACGTTCTTGTTACACAGAATTAGAGTGCTTTGGGACATATTTTTGAACATTTTTGTGTACACCTTATTTTGTCCTTGACTGTACTCGTTGCGAGGTGACGGTAGTCAGAATACATTTGTCACCACCCCAACTCTTCCTATAGGTGTCGTAAGACGATTAATGGATTGCAGTGTTATTGACACATTTATTGATTGATGATGGGCAGCAACTACACTGCTATCGTCAACCCGCTTGCCCAGCGTTTCTCTCCTTGTGGACTGATGTAAAATAGACTGATGAAGGGATGTGAAGGTCAGTATATTAGCCCCTGACTGTGTCCCATAGACACCTAATATGAAATAGATGTTAGTTACAGGCAGGCTCAATCAAGATCCTTTTTTTATTACGCAGGATTTTCAGGGGAAAAACATACAGGCTTGCAATACCGGTATTTTGCATGCCCAAAACCGGGATCCCGGTATTGCTCGACAAAAATACCGGTATTGTAAACAGGGACCGGAAACTGGTATTCTCTCCATACAAAAAATAACTGTTATTTCCATATAAAGTTAATGAAAAAATTTAAAAATACGGTGTTGTTAATTACATAAAATATTGAGCTTAAAAATTTTTAAAAACTTGGGCTATTTCTTTTTTTTTCTTATTATTATTATTTTAATTAAAAAACCCTGGCAATGTGAATAATTATACCTGTCGCTAAAAGATGGATTTGTATCCAGGTCCCGGTGTCACCACCACCACCGCCGCCGAAGAAGGAGCCCTCGTGGACGGAGGCCCCCGACCCGGTGTCGGCCTCCAGGCTCATCGTCGAGGAGGTCAACGAGGTGCCGCAGGTACACACTCGCCCCTACCATCAGGCCTAGCGTTGAAAATGTCGGAAAAATTCTAATTGTTTTTTTCGGGAATGTATGAAAATTTCGTTTTTTTTCAGTGTTTTTCGGGTTTTTACAGAAATAATCAATGTCACTGTCACTGTCACTCCTTTCCATCTGTCTCAATTGATTTTTCCTCGGTGACATCGCGTTCTCCTGGTATAAATGAAAATTAGACCTAATTCTCCTTGGTTTAGAGTTGAAAATTAAAGTGGAAAATTTCATTAATTTTTTCGAAAAAATCCGGAAAAAAACAAGCTGTTTGGAAAGAAACGGGATTTAATCCGGAAATTTTCAACGCTAATCAGGCCTGTCCAACTAACGCGTTCTGTTCGAACTGTCAGTGTCACCCCGGGGAGTACATTAGTAGGGCCTCACGACGGGCGGTGACACACTGAGCGCACGAGCGAATGTTGTTGATCAAATATCTACGTACTAATTCGATCGCTGTTAGAGAATTTATTATAACAATTAACAATAAAAAACAAGAAATAAAACTATGAAAACGGATAAACTCGTGTATATTAACTAATTTTAACTTCACCCCGACGTTTCCAACACTTTACAGTGTTCGTGGTCTGCGGATGACTGACATGGAGGAAATTTGATAGATCTATTTCCATCGAAATAAGAAATATAAGTACAAAACTACCCACCAAAGAAAAATATACTAAACCACAGACAATAAATTTTAAGGGTGGATCTATCAAATTTCCTCCATTGTCAGTCATCCGCAGACCACGAACACTGTAAAGTGTATTCATCTTTACTTGTCTTATCATGTAAACAAATAAAACGTCAACGATGATCAAAGACAATCACTAGTAATTAGAAATGTCGATATAATGAAATGTCAGCGATAATTTCACTACTTACGTAAATAGAGGATTATCGATTTTACATCGTCTGTCAGGGAGAGAATTAATCAGTTCAATATTATATCAAAAACTATGGTTAATTAAATATTTATATTTTGGTAAATTGCTGCAATTTATTTTAATTGCATTTTTCCCAAGTTGTACTTTAAGTATTAATATCGATATATTGACATATCAACATTACGGTACATAGACAGTCTAGACATGGTCAGATGCTTATTATTCGACCGTAACAGCGTTTATTGACGAAATTTTTTTGAGTGATAATAATACTTTGCGAGTTTTTAAATTATGCAACAACATTCGAAGTGATGATTATTGTATAATTGCAGAGAAAAGTGTGATTAATGTTTTCAGAAAGTGTTTGTTCATGATAAGACAAGTAAGGATGAATGCACTTTAAAGTGTTCGAAACGTCGGAATGAAGTTAAAATTAGTTAATATACGCGAGTTTATCCGTTTTCATAGTTTTATTTCAAGTGTAATCCTCGCGGTAACCGAAGAAAATATTCATAAAAAACAATTTAGAAAAGGTAGTAATTGAATATTAGGATTATATTTTTATTTTTCTGGAAATGTACGAGTTGGGCGATAACAAGGGAACGCACTTCTGCCTGACGTTAAGAGTTGCGCGGTGGGAATTCTTCTTCTACCTAGCGTTATCCCGGCCTATTAGACAAAGTAACATTTTCAAATAAAAGCATATTCATAGAAACCTCTATCTCTACAGCAGATAAAACCGGAAAAGAAGAAGAAAGACGACACGATAGAAGAAATCCAGCTAAGCCACGGCGTGCAACTAAAAACAGTGCAGACCAAACACTCGCCGCTGAAGAAGCACATCATCACGTCCGCACACCGCCGCGCCGCTCACGAACCGCCGCAGATACGCGCCGTCGCCGTCACCGACACGCTCAAGGTACGCTACATGACACACCTGCACCATATATATAAACATAGAGACGGTGCAGACCAAACACTCGCCGCTGAAGCACATCATCACGTCCGCACACCGCCGCGCCGCTCACGAACCGCCGCAGATACGCGCCGTCGCCGTCACCGACACGCTCAAGGTACGCTACATGACACACCTGCACCATATATATAAACATAGAGACGGTGCAGACCAAACACTCGCCGCTGAAGCACATCATCACGTCCGCACACCGCCGCGCCGCTCACGAACCGCCGCAGATACGCGCCGTCGCCGTCACCGACACGCTCAAGGTACGCTACATGACACACCTGCACCATATATATAAACATAGAGACGGTGCAGACCAAACACTCGCCGCTGAAGAAGCACATCATCACGTCCGCACACCGCCGCGCCGCTCACGAACCGCCGCAGATACGCGCCGTCGCCGTCACCGACACGCTCAAGGTACGCTACATGACCGCACACCTGGCTCCAATTTCACCACATTGACAAGTGCTACAATTGTAAATTTACTCTTTCTCCAATCGAGGGCATCTATAGGCTACAGTTGCCGCTTACCATCGGAAGAGCCGTGCGTTTGTTTGCCACCAACATAAAATGTAGTGCAGGAACTTAAATAAATCGGCAGTAAATAACACTTTTTTTGCAAAGCAAAATTACAATTGTCACAAAAACACGACAATTGTAGCGAAATTCCGACATATGCCGAACCTCATGTCAAGATTTAATGAAAATTGTACTACACCTTGCGACAATTGTCACAGGTTTCGGAAAATAAAAAGTAGTTTATTAACGATACGATAACGTTATTTAGTTATAATTTTATGTTGGTGGCAAACAAGCACATGGACCGTCCGATAGTAAGCGGTAGCCGTAGCCTACGGAGGCCTGTGACGTCAGTAACAGTGATATTTTACAATTGTCACACTTGTAATTATGGTGAAATAGGCCACTGTACCATATATATAAACATAGAGACGGTGCAGACCAAACACTCGCCGCTGAAGAAGCACATCATCACGTCCGCACACCGCCGCGCCGCTCACGAACCGCCGCAGATACGCGCCGTCGCCGTCACCGACACGCTCAAGGTACGCTACATGACACCTGCACCATATATATAAACATAGAGACGGTGCAGACCAAACACTCGCCGCTGAAGAAGCACATCATCACGTCCGCACACCGCCGCGCCGCTCACGAACCGCCGCAGATACGCGCCGTCGCCGTCACCGACACGCTCAAGGTACGCTACATGACACACCTGCACCATATATATAAACATAGAGACGGTGCAGACCAAACACTCGCCGCTGAAGAAGCACATCATCACGTCCGCACACCGCCGCGCCGCTCACGAACCGCCGCAGATACGCGCCGTCGCCGTCACCGACACGCTCAAGGTACGCTACATGACACCTGCACCATATATATAAACATAGAGACGGTGCAGACCAAACACTCGCCGCTGAAGCACATCATCACGTCCGCACACCGCCGCGCCGCTCACGAACCGCCGCAGATACGCGCCGTCGCCGTCACCGACACGCTCAAGGTACGCTACATGACTGCACATAGAGCGTTCGCTATTGTCACCTGACGGCCCTAAACTCTAGAAAACCATGACAAAAACAAGAATTAAGTGTAATGTATATATTTCAATCGTCAGTAAAAGCTAAAAAAATTAAACAAATATGGTTGATTTTACATAGCAATCGACGTCTTTAATACATTTCGTGAAACACAGTATAGTTTGCAGATATACAGGGTGGAAAAAGATTTTGGGTCAGTGAGGGTAGCTACCACGTGTTGCTACGCGAAAATGGTCTTAGAAGACCTTCCCTCGATTTTAAATGGATGAAGAATGGCGTTTACAGATTTTGAAAAAAACATACAGGGTGCGAGAAAATGGTAATTTTTGACAAACTTTTTTTTTGAGGCCAATCGATCCTGTTTCTGTTCAGGATCAAAAGCTTGTATGGCACCAAAAAAAATTTTTCGGCTAGAAAAGCCACAAATCGAGATTTAAAATTCTCATACAAATTGTATGAAAATTAAAAATTATTTTATTCACGGTTAATTTTTTTATGCCAATCGATTTCATTCCTATCCAGTACCAATTGTTCCCTACGGGTCAACTTATGGCAATGTACAAAAATGCCAAAATTTCAAGAAAACTGTTTTCATACATTTACTATGGAAAAAAGTGAAACCTTAATTACGTTATCTGTCACGACAATTAGTTGTCCTATGCTAAATGACAATAATACTGTATGAAAACATTAGCAACATTAATTAGCGTGACAGATAATGTAATTAAAGTTTCAATTTTTTCCCATAGTAAATGTATGAAGACAGTTTTTTAATTATTGTTTTTTTTTACGTTGCCGTATGTTCACCTCTAGGAAACTATTGGTACTGGATAAGAATGGAATCGATTGGCATAAAAAATTAAGTGTGAAAAAAAAAAATTAATTTTCATACAATTTGTACGGGAATTTTAAATCTCGATTTGCGGCTTTTCTAGCCGAAAATTTTTTTTTGGTCCCATACAAGCTTTTGATCCTGAACAGAAACAGGATCGATTGGCATCAAAAAAAGAGTTTGTCAAAAATGACCATTTTCTCGCACCCTGTATACGTTTTCCAAAATCTGAAAACACCAATCTTCTTTAATTGGAAATCACGGGAAGGTCTCCTAAGACCATTTTCGCGTAGCTACACCGGATCTGTTTGCTGCCCTCACTGACCCAAAATCTTTTTCCACCCTGTATTTTACATTAATTAGGTACAAATTTTTTTTTTTTTAATTTGTGAAATCAATGTTTAAGATTTTAAGTTCGTATTAAAACCAAGATTGTGTTAAAAAATGCGTGATTGTGGGATAATGCAAGTTTTTAGGTTTGTTTACTTTTTTTTCAGGTTATGCCTGATGTAGGGTATAGTCCCGTAGTGCTGTACTCGAAACTAAGTCTTGAAATTGTCATAATTAGGTCGAAGATTCGCGCTACATCCACTTAGAACATATTGTTATGTCAGTCACTTTAATTTTTCCTTTATTTATTCTTTGTGAAATGCGAGGGTCGCACGTGCAATTATAGAGCTTGCTGACTCGCTGCTGAGCCAAGACGTTTTTCTTAATTTGTTTTCTATTTCTAGTACGATCTCCCGTCACTTTTGATTGTTTCAGATGAGTCCAAGTTCAGTCGTTCTATTCAACCTTTAGTAGTGTTTGGTAGACAGAGCTTCGAAATGGGAATATTTAAATCGGGATTTTACCATTACCGATTTGTAACCAAGTTTAGTGATCAGCTTCTAAACGGGAAATATAATCCCGTGTTGTAATTGGTTACAAAATTAGACTTTTCCATTCCTGATTTGTAACCACGTTTAAGTAATCAGCTACCAAATCCGACTACGAGATGGGAAAGTTATTCCCATTTCACAGTTGGCTACCATGCTGAAAACAGTATTTCCTATTTGGAAACCAACTAGCAAATCCGGCTACGAGATGCGAAAGTTATTCCCAATTCATAGCTGGCTTACAGGCGGGAAACTATATTTCCCATTTGGCAGCCAGCTATGAAATCTGTCTACCAAACGGTTCTAAAGGCTATTCAATACTATTTTTTAATAGGTAAATAGTATTATGAGCAAATTAGCCAGATTGTCCTCTGATATGGAGAATGTCTCAGAGGACTAAATCACTTTTATGTATTTATTATTATCAGTGATCGGTTTTTTGGATTCCCCCCAGCGGGATTTCGCGTATAAAAAAATGACGGGTGTGACTATAAAATGTTATTTAACACTATTGTATTATACACACAAGAACATATTTTATAAAACAGAAACATGGCAATAATATTAAAGTTAATCTTTCAAGTTACTATAAGAGACCCCGGGAGAATCCAAAAAACCGATCATGATTATTATATCCCTAACATTAGTTTTAACACTAGATTTAAGCAAATACTAATAATATTGTTGACCATTATGTTGTCTTTGCAAATAAATCATTCATTCATTCATTTTCTACTTATGCAGGTGCGGCTGCAGAACCACCTGTTGTCGTCGCAAGCGGCCGTGAGCAGCGCGGCTGTGGCGGGACCTTCTTCAGAACGGGCCCTTCACCGCCGTCTCCGAGCCGGGTGAGTTTCCGGAGATACAGGCTCTGACTGGATAGTTTTGATTATTAAGAGTCTGTCCCACTGCAGGGCAAAGGCCTCCCTCAAATTCTTGCACGTATCCCTATCCCCTGAAGTCTCCCACCAGTCCTTGTCAAAGACGTCAAGCTCGTCACGCCATCTCTGGCGCGGTCTACCGCGACGCCTTACGAGTTGTGGCACCCAATGTGTGGTTAGCTTAGCCCATAATTCGATAACGTCCAAAATACTGGACATGGTCTTTGACTCACTTTTTGTTTTTTTTTTTTCAGACCAAAATTATTAAAACTATTGAGTACAGTCACGTCTAATAATATGTATACATTTCGGAACGTATGTCAGAGGCATAAGGATCAACATAGTATATATATTATTAGAGCCGACCGTACCAAGGAGACTTGAACACACGACCATCCCCTATTTCTGTTGTATTAACCCTTAAATGCATGACCTTGACAAAGATTTATTCAAATTTGAATACTGACGGGTTGTCAATAGAGTCGAGAATAGATGATGCATATATACATCACTATGCATTTAAGGGTTAAGAGCTTTTTGAGCATATTCATTGTACAAATCATTGTTCTGCAGTAAATAAAACAGGAAGGATTTTCTCTGCTATAAGCTTATGTTGGTCCTTTAGTAAATAAATAATAAATATATGAATATCTTGGGACATTTTACACAAATCGACATGGTCCCACGGTAAGCTCAAATTAAGGCTGGTGATGTGGGTATCAGGTGACGATATATATAATAGATAGATACATATAGATACTTAAATACATAGACAGCCATGACCAAGGAACGGTTCTCTTATTTATCGCCGAAAATTATATGGCCGAATATCACTTCCCAACTCACGTTTCGCGAAATTTTACTTCGCCGAATGTTCATTTTTACCAACTTAACATTTGGTCCGTGTTTTACAAAGCAAATGTTCAAAATGCCAACATTCATGTGGCCGAATGTTTTACTTGACGTAATATACACTTCGTTGTTTATTGTGTACCAAATGTTTCATTACATACAATTTCGTTTAGCAACTACGTAATATTATTTGTGCAACTATTAATAGAATACGGCAATGAAAATGAAATCGATCGTGTACCTAAAATATGCGTATTGGATTTCGAAAAAGCTGCGATACCTACAGAGTCTTCTATCAACTTTTGAGGGAATTTATTTACAAGGATGCCATTTTCACTTGGGGCAAATTTTATACAGGTAACTACCTTTTTTTTGAAATGCCTCCTTTTTCTATTTTTTTTATTATTTTCTTATACAATATGAATACTAGCATATTTCTTTTTCGGGACGAAAAAAAAAATAACCTCGAAGGTCAGGCGGGAGCTCGCTACGCTTCGCTCCCGCCTGACCTTCTAACCTAACCCGGCCAAGTCGGATCTGCACTGGAGGGCTTTGCTCACTCGCTTCGCTCGCTCGCTCATTATTTCCTTCTGGTTATCCATATAAGTAATAGTAAAAATTGTTTTTTTCTGTGTTTGCCAAAAAAATAATTAAGCATGGGTAGGCTTCTTAGTAACTTGCCAAATGTATGAAAAGGCAACTGTTGCATCAGCGAAACGTTATTCGTTCATGAGTTGTTCGGTCAAGTGAACCATTTGACAAATGATAAGTCCGCCAAAAGTTTAGTTGCGTTATAATAATCTGCTTTACAATAATTCTGCCAAGTGAAACGTTGTCATACAAAAATTTGCTAATCGTTAGTTGTCAAAGTAAAAGTTCGGCGAAACGTTGGTTGGCAAATGAAAAACGGCCAAAAAAAATTCGGCGAAAAGGCAGAACACCCCAAGGAACAAATATTTGTGATAAATAAATTTACAAATAATGCCCTCGAACCCGGAACCTCCAGCTTCGTAGGCAGGGCTGACAAGTATATCACGTTTTGACACCGATTACTAACCTTTCCCTTTCCCAGGTATCGCCACACTAGCCAGCGCGGGCGCAGGCTCCTCTCCGCCGCCCCGCCGCCCACTGGTGGGCACGCGGCTGGTGGCGCCCGTGGTGGTGGGCACCGTGGGCACCGGCTCACAGAACAAGCTGAAGGTGCTGCATGCGCACCCGCTCACCACGGAGCAGCGGGCTCAGCTGTTACAGGCCAGACACGGTGAGGGATATAACTATACCTCTCCCAGGTATCGCCACGCTGCCCACTGGTGGGCACCGTGGGCGGCGGCTCGCAGAACAAGCTGAAGGTGCTGCATGCGCACCCGCTCACCACGGAGCAGCGGGCTCAGCTGTTACAGGCCAGACACGGTGAGGGATATAACTATACCTCTCCCAGGTATCGCCACGCTGCCCACTGGTGGGCACCGTGGGCGGCGGCTCGCAGAACAAGCTGAAGGTGCTGCATGCGCACCCGCTCACCACGGAGCAGCGGGCTCAGCTGTTACAGGCCAGACATGGTGAATATAACTTTCCCCCTCTCCCAGGTATCGCCCAATGATATATAAGTAAAGATACGTTATACTCTAAGAAAATGAGCGTAATAAATACTTCACATCATACACCTACGATTAATTGACATCTGACATACACCAAAATACATATACTCGTATTTAATAAATAAAAAAGAGACAACTAGCATTTGACAATTGCGCGTGCATTCTTAAGGTTGTTATTGATAGACATTTTATCTCTGTTACTCTTGATCTTAAACAGCATAAGCTTGTCTTTTTCTCGAAGTCTTTCAAAAACGTCAAAATGGCGTCCTATTTATTTTCAATAAATATTAAAATTGAAAAAAGTATATAATTCAGTTTAATTGCGCATGATTTTTGATGTTGAGGTCATTTTTGCATTTTATTTCGTAGTTTTCACTATTGTATAACATAAAATGACATTTTAGGGCGCAGTTCATGTGATTTGCGAGAACTCGGCAGTGGTACACACCTCTCGGTGGTCTGAGTAGAACTAAGAGCGATTGTTAGAATTATCACAATCTGCGCGCTTCAATTTTAGAGCCGGTGTAACATATCTTTACTTATTATATCATTGGTATCGCCACGCTGGCCAGCGCGGGCGCCCACTGGTGGGCACCGTGGGCACCGGCTCGCAGAACAAGCTGAAGGTGCTGCATGCGCACCCGCTCACCACGGAGCAGCGGGCTCAGCTGTTACAGGCCAGACACGGTGAGGGATATAACTATACCTCTCCCAGGTATCGCCACGCTGCCCACTGGTGGGCACCGTGGGCGGCGGCTCGCAGAACAAGCTGAAGGTGCTGCATGCGCACCCGCTCACCACGGAGCAGCGGGCTCAGCTGTTACAGGCCAGACACGGTGAGGGATATAACTATACCTCTCCCAGGTATCGCCACGCTGCCCACTGGTGGGCACCGTGGGCGGCGGCTCGCAGAACAAGCTGAAGGTGCTACATGCGCACCCGCTCACCACGGAGCAGCGGGCTCAGCTGTTACAGGCCAGACATGGTGAATATAACTTTCCCCCTCTCCCAGGTATCGCCCAATGATATATAAGTAAAGATACGTTATACTCTAACAAAATGAGCGTAATAAATACTTCACATCATACACCTACGATTAATTGACAGTTGACATACACCTATTATCTTCATACTTCAAAATGCGTAAAAGAAATGGCAAAATACATATACTCGTATTTAATAAATAAAAAAGAGACAACTGGCATTTGACAATTGCGCGTGCATTCTTAAGGTTGTTATTGATAGACATTGTTTTATCTCTGTTACTCTTGATCTTAAACAGCATAAGCTTGTCTTTTTCTCGAAGTCTTTCAAAAACGTCAAAATGGCGTCCTATTTATTTTCAATAAATAGTAAAATTGAAAAAAGTATATAATTCAGTTTAATTGCGCATGATTTTTGATGGTAAGGGCATTTTTGCATTTTATTTCGTAGTTTTCACTATTGTATAACATAAAATGACATTTTAGGGCGAAGTTCATGTGATTTGCGAGAACTCGGCAGTGGTACACACCTCACGGTGATCTGAGTAGAACTAAGAGCGATTGTTAGAATTATCACAATCTGCGCGCTTCAATTTTAGAGCCGGTGTAACATATCTTTACTTATTATATCATTGGTATCGCCACGCTGGCCAGCGCCGCCCACTGGTGGGCACCGTGGGCACCGGCTCGCAGAACAAGCTGAAGGTGCTGCATGCGCACCCGCTCACCACGGAGCAGCGGGCTCAGCTGTTACAGGCCAGACATGGTGAATATAACTTTCCCCCTCTCCCAGGTATCGCCCAATGATATATAAGTAAAGATACGTTATACTCGTAACGTACGTAATAAATACTTCACATCATACACCTACGATTAATTGACATCTGACATACACCAAAATACATATACTCGTATTTAATAAATAAAAAAGAGACAACTAGCATTTGACAATTGCGCGTGCATTCTTTCTCGAAGTCTTTCAAAAACGTCAAAATGGCGTCCTATTTATTTTCAATAAATAATTTATTTTCAATAAATAGTAAAATAGAAAAAAGTATATAATTCAGTTTAATTGCGCATGATTTTTGATGTTAAGGTCATTTTTGCATTTTATTTCGTAGTTTTCACTATTGTATAACATAAAATGACATTTTAGGGCGAAGTTCATGTGATTTGCGAGAACTCGGCAGTGGTACACACCTCACGGTGGTCTGAGTAGAACTAAGAGCGATTGTTAGAATTATCACAATCTGCGCGCTTCAATTTTAGAGCCGGTGTAACATATCTTTACTTATTATATCATTGGTATCGCCACGCTGGCCAGCGCGGGCGCCCACTGGTGGGCACCGTGGGCGGCGGCTCGCAGAACAAGCTGAAGGTGCTGCATGCGCACCCGCTCACCACGGAGCAGCGGGCTCAGCTGTTACAGGCCAGACACGGTGAGGGATATAACTAAAACTGGATTTCACAGGACAAGTTTTCAAAGAAAAGGATATACTATTTAATATTAGGACAGATCCCTCAGCGTAGTAATGGGCTGGCTTAGATCGAAAATTATAATTTCCGTACTCGGTGCTACAAGCATGTGTATTCGGGGTACGCGCCACAAATTTAACTCATTCAAAAACTTGAAGAGTACCTAATATCTCCATCAGTGCTTGCGTGATAACTATTTATTTATATCTTTGTTAATAAGTGATTTATACTATTTAATAGTACATTGTGCATCAAGGGAGCTAAGTACGGAAGTACTAACAAGAGTGTTAGAAGCCCGACACCGTAGGCGGAGGGCTTTTAATGACTCGAGTTAGTATTCCGCTTACCGACCGTGATGCATACAATGTTTTTTATCACAATCTACGAACAAATAAAACATGGAAGCCGCACGCCATACTAAATTGCCTATCAAAAACGGGCCTGAATTTTAGTTGACATCTGTCACCCCCTCTTCAATGCATCACGGTATTGAATTTCAATATAAACCTATAAAAACTTAAACCGCCATTTAAAAATAGTTGTCATTGGTCCATCAAAGTTTTGATTGGCGATATTCTATAAGCATTTGTCAAAGATGTTGCGCCGAAATATGCGCGGTGTTAAGAAAAGCGCTATGTTTTGCCCATCTTGGCACAATTGAACAATTGATTTTGGGGGCATTTTTGAGCTGGCGTTAGACGTCCATGTTATATATGGTCGCAGCAAAACCTGGATTTCACAGGACAAGTTTTCAAAGAGAAGGATATACTATTTAACAGTACCTTGTGCATCAAGGGAGGTAAGCACAGAATTACTAACGAAAGTCATATTTTACAGACAAACGGGTCTTAATCGTCATGCCCGAAACGTCAGGATATAATTAAACGTAAGGTTACGCGATTAAGACCCGTTTGTCTGTAAAATATGAGTGATAATCGTGAAAGTTTAAATCAATATACTAACGAAAGTGTTAGAAGCCCGACCCCGTAGGCGGAGGGCTTTTAATGACTCGAGTTAGTATTCCGTTTACCAACCGTGATGCATACAATGTTTTTCATTACACTTGCGGAGTATATAAAACGAGCGCATCTCGCCATCAAACGTTGCAGTTTGGCGAGAATATAATGTATAGTTGTTAAGTTAAAAATATCAGTCTATAAATAAATTAAAATAAAAAACTTTTAAGACAAAATATTATTAAATGACGTACTGACATTTCTATGACTTCCTAGCGAATTTCACTTTTCTATTACTCCCGCTACGCATGCGACTAATGGCGCGCTTAGACAGCAAGTGTGATAAAATAGTACATTACTATAGAGGCCGGGATGAAAGGGGTTGCCAGCCGAAGACATATAGACTGGATAAGTCTGAGGCGGGTAACCCCCATATTTCCGGCCGAGGTCTGTATAGTGCATTTCACAAACCTACAATGAAAAACAACAGAAACAAAAAATATCATATTTTTTTTAATATGCATTATATTGCATAGTGGTAGAATATCATGATGCCTGTGCCACAAATTTATGTGGAATGGAATTAAAAAGAGCACTTTGCAGGCCTAGCTTCAAGATTTTTATTAAATTCCATTAACGACCTCTTGTCCTAGTCTCACCTGAAGCGTCATACTTCGCAGCTTAATATAAGGAACATAACAATATTTCATTGCTTGTTTAAAAAAATAATAAATAAATATCTTGGGACATCTTACACAAATCGACCTACTCCCACGGTAAGCACAATTAAGGCTTGTGTTGTGGGTACCAAGCGACGATACACATATATGTACATATAGATACCTAAAAAATACACAACTATGACCAAGGAACAAATATTTGTGATAAATAAATATACAAATTATGCCCTCGCCGGGATTAGAACCCGGAATCTCCGGCTTCGTAGGCAGGGTCGTAGCCGCCAAAAATACTCATGTTCTCATTTCCAAATATACAAAACAATTGTGTATAAACATACACAATGATCAAAATTCTAATTATTAACAATTATCCCATTCTAAAACTGAACATTGTTCGCAGGCATCACCCCCCTCCCAGCGGTGGTATCCCTCGCCACATTAGACACCAAATCTACCAACACCGCCATCTTGAAAGCGGCCCCCGGCTCCGTGGCCCAATTCTTCGAGATCAAGGGCCAACTCGGAAAAGGCCCCCATCTCGTCAACGTGGTTCGACAACCGCCGCCTAAACCTCTACAACGCGTCGAGTTGGATAAGAAGAGACAGGTGGTCGCTGCCATAGATCACCAGGCGCTTAAAGGTAACTTTACCACAGCTTCAAGACAAAGAGTCGACTTGGCTAAGGCCCCCATCTCGTCAACGTGGTTCGGCTAAACCTCTACAACGTGTCGAATTGATAAGAAGAGACAGGTGGTCGCTGCCATAGATCACCAGGCGCTCAAAGGTAACTTTACCACAGCTTCAAGACAAACAGTCGACTTGGCTAAGGCCCCCATCTCGTCAACGTGGTTCGGCTAAACCTCTACAACGCGTCGAGTTAGATAAGAAGAGGCAGGTGGTCGCTGCCATAGACCATCAGGCGCTCAAAGGTAACTTTACCATAGCTTCAAGACAAACAGTCGACTTGGCTAAGGCCCCCATCTCGTCAACGTGGTTCGACAACCGCCGCCTAAACCTCTACAACGCGTCGAATTGGATAAGAAGAGGCAGGTGGTCACTGCCATAGATCACCAGGCACTCAAAGGTAACTACCACAGCTTCGAGATCAAGGGCCAACTCGGCAAAGGCCCCCATCTCGTCAACGTGGTTCGGCTAAACCTCTACAACGCGTCGAATTGGATAAGAAGAGACAGGTGGTCACTGCCATAGATCACCAGGCACTCAAAGGTAACTACCGCAGCTTCGAGATCAAGGGCCAACTCGGCAAAGGCCCCCATCTCGTCAACGTGGTTCGGCTAAACCTCTACAACGCGTCGAATTGGATAAGAAGAGACAGGTGGTCACTGCCATAGACCACCAGGCACTCAAAGGTAACTACCGCAGCTTCGAGATCAAGGGCCAACTTGGAAAAGGCCCCCATCTCGTCAACGTGTTCGGCTAAACCTCTGCAACGCGTCGAGTTGGATAAGAAGAGGCAGGTGGTCGCTGCCATAGATCACCAGGCACTCAAAGGTAACTTTACCATAGCTTCAAGACAAAGAGTCGACTTGGCTAAGGCCCCCATCTCGTCAACGTGGTTCGGCTAAACCTCTACAACGCATCGAGTTGGATAAGAAGAGGCAGGTGGTCGCTGCCATAGATCACCAGGCGCTCAAAGGTAACTACCACAGCTTCGAGATCAAGAGGCAACTCGGCAAAGGCCCCCATCTCGTCAACGTGGTTCGACAACCGCCGCCTAAACCTCTACAACGTGTCGAGTTGGATAAGAAGAGACAGGTGGTCGCTGCCATAGATCATCAGGCGCTCAAAGGTAACTTTACCACAGCTTCAAGACAAAGGGTCGACTCGGCTAAGGCCCCCATCTCGTCAACGTGGTTCGACAACCGCCGCCTAAACCTCTACAACGTGTTGAATTGGATAAGAAGAGGCAGGTGGTCGCTGCCATAGATCACCAGGCGCTCAAAGGTAACTGTAACACAGCTTCAAGACAAAGAGTCGACTTGGCTATGGCCCCCATCTCGTCAATGTGGTTCGACAACCACCGCCTAAACCTCTACAACGCATCGAATTGGATAAGAAGAGACAAACGAAGGTCGCTGCCATAGATCATCAGGCGCTCAAAGGTAACTACCACAGCTTCGAGATCAAGGGCCAACTCGGCAAAGGCCCCCATCTCGTCAACGTGGTGCAACCATCGCCTAAATTGCTGTCGTAGACCACCAGGTGCTTAAATACGCCATCGAGACCAGGGGCCAACTCGGGAAGGGCCCCACCTCGTCATCGTTGCAATTGTTAACGACTAACAGGCTCGCTTATCTTAGATAATCTGATGATCATTTCTGCTGACTCGTCTGTAATGTCGTAAACTGTAATTGAAGGAAAAGTGGAAGGGAAGAGGGGCCGAGGGAGACCAAGGCGAACATTTTGCGACCAAGTCAAGGATAAAATTAATGTGGTGTTGTACCAGAAGCTCAACACATTAGCGGAACAATGTACGGAGTGGCGTTTACTCCACCGATAAGAGCCTGGCTCTTAAGTACCAGAAGAAGAATATTGTACTCCTCATTTAAAATCGTTGCAAATGCCATCTTGACGGGGTAACTGACTGGGTTGTTAATAATTTCCGTTTTAAGTCATACTAATAATTTAATGACTATGTTAGCTTAATAATAGGCCTTTCCATCTGTGTCAGATGTTTTAAGCAGCATCCAAGCGACACTTGCGTTCGTGGCTGTATAGCCCAATACGGGAGAGGATCCCGCGTCCATACACACGACAGGTGTGTGCTCCCGGAGCATTCCATAAAAACATGTCGTAAGCGACACTGTCTTTTCAATACTTTTGAAAAATAAATTAGGTTGCCGAGTTAGGGTATAATAATAACATATCTAGGCTTTAAGATTGACAGTGTTTGCTAGCAGCTAGCATATGTTATTTTGGTAGCTACCATAGCGACACGTAAGCGACAAAAAGTAGATGTTTTCATGGAATGCTCCCCAGGTGGTCGAGGGTTGGAGGCCTGCTCGTGGCGCCTCATACGCTTCTCCTTTAGTGAGGTGAACCAGGATTTGACGTGCTTTCATTGACCATCATTGACAACGATCGATCGAAACGGTCGATCTTCGACCAATTGCTGCCATTGGTTGCATAGTATGTCGAAGGCAACCATGTCACGCTTCACGCAGTCTTTAAAACGCGTAGGCCTTCCGACCGGCCGCTTAGCGTCTGCAACCTCTCCAAGCAAGATTTTACGTGGCAAACGTCTGTTCCATTCGATACACATGCCCAAGCCACCTTAGTCTCTTCTTTACTATTGCTGTGATACTAGGGAGCTGTGCTTCGCCTAGAACAAACTCGTTTGTCACGTGATCCTTCCATGTGATGCCCAGTATGCTCTGCAAACAGCGCATATGGAAGAACCTACGCACGGCAAGAGCGCTGACTGAACTCCTTGTTAGCTTAAACACTTATAGAAATTAGAAATAGAAATTAATTTATTCATGACACATATTAAAGGACGAAGTAAATAAGACAGTACACAAAAGAAAAAGCAAAAGGTGCCACGAAATGGTCTCATCTCAGCATGTTGCTGGCGTGAGCCAGCGCTGATCTTCCGATGAGACCATTAAGTGAAAGATTCACGTATATCATAGGTGTCTTAGTCAAAGTCAAACAATTCTTTATTCAAGTAAGCTTATTAATAGGCACTTTCGAATCGTCTGACATTATCAAGAGAGAGAAAAAAAATCTACTACTGGTTCAAACCCTACACCGTTCCTGAGAAGAACCAGTAAGAAACTCAGGTGGACCTGGTGGACTTATTTTTTCAAAACAGTATAATAATACATCTTATTAAAATAACATGCATTAAAGAATGTATTACATAAAAAAAAGATTATTATAGACATTTTTATAAAATCTTA
>JALPQI010007979.1:0-47031 GCA_025490895.1 Thaumatotibia leucotreta | reverse complement strand
ATTGAAGTGCCACTGACGCTATATGATGGTCACGCGTTTAGCACGCGAGAAACGGTGCTCGCATTCTTGTTATAACGTGACAAACACGACGACAAACGATAAAACACGGGACCATCACAAGCCTACAGTTTACACACCACAATTATTTGTCCCTTTCACTCTTGTGGACATATCAATAAGGACGAAAGGGACAAACAATACTTAGCGGCATGCTAGTGTTTGAAGACGAAAGTTTTAATCAGTGTGTGTTGCCAGTGATGACATACGGTACTGAAACGTGGCCGCTTACAATGGGCATCATAAGAAGGCTCAAAGTCACCCAAAGGGCAATGAAGAGGGTTATGCTAGGAGTCTCTCTGCGTGATCGGATTAAAAATGAGACCATCCGCAGCAGAACATAAGTAACTGAAATAGCTCTCCGAATCGCTAAATTGAAGTGGCAGTGGGCGGGGCACATTGCGTGTAGAACCGATGGCCGTTGGGGCGGGAAGGTTCTTGAGTGGCGGCCACGTACCAGAAGGCGTAGCGTGGGTAGGCCCCCCACAAGGTGGACTGATGACCTGGTGAAGGTCGCAGGAGTCCGCTGGATGCGGGTGGCGCAGGACCGGTCATTGTGGCAATCTTTGGGGGAGGCCTATGTTCAGCAGTGGACGTCTTTCGGCTGATATGATGATGATGATAAGTTAGCAGACGTTTATGAATATGGGGGTATGACTCGAAGTGATCTGTGGCTTACCAAGGAGTAATTTCAACGGCGGGCAATTCGCGGTACAGTCGGCCAACTTACACGTACTTTATGTTGCAAACTGTACAAGACTGAGTTTAATTGTTTACATGGGTGTTCTTGCCAAACGCATACACTTATTTAAAGTTCCTCTTCACACATTGGAGCTTAATTTCTAAACAATCTATTAAGCGGAAGGTATTCATTTATAACCTTAACACTATCCCATGATATTTCATCATCATCATCATCATATCAGCCGAAAGACGTCCACTGCTGAACATAGGCCTTCCCTCAAAGTTTGCCACAATGACCGGTTCTGCGCCACCCGCATCCAGGGGACTCCTGCGACCATGATTTTTATTTATTATTAATTTTCTGCTTTTGTTTTGTCCGTTTTGTAGACGTGTCCCTTTTGATTATGTTTAACTGTACCGTGTATAGAGAATGCCGCCATTTGTACAATTATTTTGTTTTAAATGAAGTAAACAAATAATCAAAGACGACTGATCTTGATCAGTGGTGCATTCCACGAAAAACTCTACTTTGTCGGAAACGTGACGGCTATGATAGCTACCTTAGAATTATATGGAAAGTGCGAGAATTCTCTATAAATACAAACACCCAGTTATAAAATTAAGATACACCAAAAATTATATTCGTAACTTTCTTAAGGTGCGTTTAAACCAAAAGAGCATTCGCTGTTCTAGCGCCCGTTCTAAGAAATCAACCAATCACGTTTTGTGTACCGATCGAATCTCGTAGAGTGGGAGGTTAGAACAGCGAACGCTCTTTTAGTTTAACCGTACCTTTAGATGTACGCGAAGAACGTCGTTACGTACCCGACATTCTGGTGGAATGTGGAATGTACCTCAACCATTAGTAACCATTGTATTATGGGTAAGTATAGTCAACAAAATAATTTTTCGACTTTATTAACACTGAATACAGTAAAAAAGTGCTAGACCACATTTTTGTTGACTGTACTAGGCCTTGACATATTACCTAAATGGGCATTTTCGCGAGAAGAGATACAATAACTTATTTTTCCGAAACAGGTAAATTTTATGTTTTTCCTGCTCAGAATCACGAGCTCTTTCGATCCTACTAGAAGAAAAAAAGTGTCCCAACTTTTTGTTTCTATTACGTAACCGTTTTTCAAACACTTTGTACAGCGGTTACAAAGTGGAGAGCATGTAAAATGTGGGACCGTTTTTTTTTTGTACTTTTTTTCTCCTAGATTGAAAGAACTCGTTATTCTGAGTAGGAAAAACATGAAATTTACCTACCTTAAAAAAATTTTTTTGGATCTCTTCTCGCGAAAATGCCCAAATATGAGGCAGCCTTCTGACATACTACATAAACATGGTATAAGCTCTTAATTTAACGCTTAGTTTGTAGCGTTAAATTAATACTTATTATTATATTCTATCTGTGATTACAAAATTGTGCTTGGTAGTTATTGAAATGTGAATTTAATATTATTTAATGAAACTATGTGAAATCATTCACAATCAGTTACCAAGTCTAATACTTAAACAAATAATAATAGCTTTAGTCAGTTTGGGTTGAGGCTGGGTTGGTCTGTGTGCCGACATTCCCGATAGATGGCTCTGTCTGTATTTTAGATGACGCTATCGATGTTACCACGAAATGTTCCTAAGATAATCCTAAAATAATCCAAGAAGACGTCCACTGCTGCCGATCAGTAAGTAGATACCTAGGTATTACTCGACGCACCTCCACCATAATGTGGAAGATTGGAAGTATATATGCAATATTCTTACAAATATCAGTAAGAATGCCACATTCAGGGATCGGAACCGGTTTTTTAGAAAAACCTCTAAATAGCTCAATATTTTAAAATGTTTTACACTCTTTATGTAGTATTCAACATTAACATTAACTATTAACATCATATTTTTTAATTACTCCATTAACAAAAAAAATATAAACCGAAGAACGAAAAAGAACGGAATTCGAACCGTTCTTTTGTATGGAGCAAAAACCGGTATCCGATCCCTGGCCACATTAAAACTGTTTATTCAAAACAGAATGGTCAAGAATGTAGAGATCCCGAACTAAAACCAATTACAATTGGAGGTTCAGGGTTCGAATCCCTGCGAGGGATTTATTTGTGTATTTATTTATCACAAATATTTTGTTCCTTGGTCATAGCTTAATTCACCACCGTCACCTGTTACCCACATCACAAGCCTTAATATAGAGCTTACCGTGGGACTAGGTCGATTTGCGAAGGATATCCCAAGATATTTATTTACTATTTATTTTACCAACTATATCATATTTTTGGAAAGGTCATTATATTCTACAATCTTCGATAAGGCAGCCACGGTCTAACAGCTGTGAGAAACAAGTTATGGCCAAAACATGACTTCATTTATTTCTACTACATGCAAGTATATATCCCTCAAGTACGGTTACCTTATCAAACCTGATGTAGAGCGTCAAATCCGAATCCAGTATGTGTTCCGTAATCGCCACGACCAAGGAACAAATATTTGTGATAAATAATAAATACACAAATAATGCCCTCGCCGGGATTCGAAGCCGGAACCTCCAGCTTCGTAGGCAGGGCCATTACCAACTAGGCAACAGAGGCTGACAATGACATTAAAGTCTCAAAATATGGTCAGGAATACACGAGGAAACACGAGAAATATGGTCATAAATTAGACCTAAATTAATAACAAAAAACACATTAATAAGACCCGAAACAAAAAATCAACAAACAATAAATCTACCGCAGTTCTCGCAAACTAATAAAACGCACCCGTTATTTAAAGTTGAAAACGGCCGCCATAATGAATTAGTATACTTCTGCGCACCGGTCGTTTGCGAAAAGTTGATGTGCTTAAACAAACGCCCAGAACAGGACTGTAATCATACGTTTAATGGTGCCCATAATGAGCTCGTAAAGTAGTAACTGCCACGAGTCCTTTCATAAATACTCAACTTTACTCAATTTACATTTTTGCCAAAGTTGAATTTATGCTGAGATGATAAAATGCGTAAACAAAGTTTAGTCTTAATTGTGTTTTGCTATGTGATGTTTAGTTACATATTGGAGCGACCAGGGTACATTTCCAATACATTTCATATTCAAATTAATTTCATGTATCCCGTTAATATTTACAAAATCGAATCAGAATCAGAAATGTTTATTGTTTGTGAATTTAAAGTTTCGTGAGACGTAATAACTACAAATATTATTAAACGGTTAAACTCACGTGTATTTAGTCGTTACATGCGACATGTTTCGGAGAGCCTATTTTACAGCTACACTATAGGTAGGTACACTACCGATATCCAAAGGAAAATAACGAAATTTAATTTTTCAAAAACTCTAGGTTCGATTCCTGGGCCAAGTAGACGTATTTTTGTAAGTCTATGAATACAGTTATTATTTTTACTAAAATTGACGTCATGGTTCCTGAGACAAGATTTAGCTATCTGTTATGGTTTCCAAAACCTTCATACTGACCCATTTGTTAATCACCCTGTATACCGTCGCGTGGTATCCACATCACAAGCTTTAAATAACCTTTTCCCCTCACTAGCTCGTAAAGTGCTCGTTTATCCTTTAATACGAACGTGTAAAAACGCATATTATTTACTTGTGTGGCAAAGTAATGACCTTGGTTTTGGAATAACAAAACGTAAAATGCTCATGGAAATCGTTCCATATTAATGATAATTAAATAATTTGTTTGAGAATTTAGTGTAAAATACAAACCTTTATATAATATGATGATTTTAACATATAAATCCTAAAATTCCATAAGTAACAATTGTTTTAGTGAATGATGATAAGATGACTAGATGCAATCACAAAACGCAGAAAATGTCAACGTCAACATTGTCAAAGAATATTATAGGTTATAATCTTTATTTACCGACTCGAACACGCATACAAATAGTAAACTAAACAACTTTCAGGGTGTTCTGTTATAATTTTGTAAAAATAATGAATGAGAATGATTTAATAATGCATTGGCGTTGGTGTGCAACTACAGGAATGTGTTAAAATCGTACTTTTTCGTCCTAAGTTTACTGCGACAAAATCTTGCATTAAGTACATGATGCATTTGGAAAATTATTATCACTAACCCGATGATGATTGTAATGTGAACAAATAATTACCTTTTTTGAGTTTCCTCGCTATAGTGAGGGGAAAAGTTTTGTGTTACACACGGGTGCAAATGTATTTTACTTCTCGTATGTTAAAACACTCGCTGCGCTCAGGATTCTATTTTAGAACCACTCGCTTCGCTCGTGGTTCAACTATAGAATCCTTTCGCTTGCTCGTGTTTCAATTTCATACTTGCGGGTAAAATACAACTTTGTACCCTTGTATAACAAATAACTATATACGTATCGTGGGACTAAGTTGATTTGTGTAACATTTCTGAAGATTTTTTATTTACTTTATAATTTTTATTTATATTAATCAAGCAGTAGTAAAATGAGTCCGATTGAGAACAGAGGCCATAAAAAATGACGTCAAAACCACAATTTCCGCATTCTCTCCATAAACTGAATGAAGTGAGAATATTGGCATTGATTCCCTAAAGCAGGGTAAGAAACTGACGGATGGGAAATCACCGCTCGACGGTCGTTTGAGCCATAACAATAATGAGGAGAGGCTGTTTAGCGGTGCTGATTTTCCCCTTTGAGTTACTTCGACACAGTGTATATAATTTTCGACAGTAGTATCGGATGTTTCACTGCGCAGTTTTGGCATAGGTATTGGACTGGTGCGCCCACCGTCACCGGTCAACTTACGGCAATGTACAAAAACGCCAGAAAATTAAAGAAAAATGTTTTCATACATTTACTATGGAAAAAAAGTGAAACTTTAATTACATTATCTACCACGCTAATTAGTGCTCATATGCTAAATAACAATAAGTACTACTAGAGGACTAATTAGGGTGACAGATAAACGTAATTCAGGTCTCACTTTTGTAAATTCCCATTGTAAATGTATGAAAACAGTTTTCTTTAAATTTTGGCTTCTTTGTATATTGCCGTAAGTTGACCCCAGAGAAACAATTGGTACTGGATAGGAATGGAATCGATTGGCATGAAAAAAATTAAACGCCAAAAACATTTTTTTATATTCATACCATTTATGGCAATTCTTGATTTACGGCTTTTCTAGAAAAAATAAAATTCCTATACAAGCTCTTGATTCTGAACAGAAACGATAAAAATAAAAATAAAGTTTGTCAAAAATTACCATTTTCTCGCACCCGGTATGCTTCTTCCAAATTTTGTAAATGTGAACCCCAATCTTCGTTAATTTAAAATCGAGGAAAGGTCCTCTACGACCATTTTCGCGTAGCGACTCACCTGGCTGCCTTCATTGACCCGAAAATAATTTCCACCCTGCATTGCATAATATGAGCTTTTTGACTTTTAGGGACATAATTAGAGTCGGATTGAAAAAACCATGATTAAATACAAGTTTGTAACTACAATGAAGCACTAAATTTCAATAAAACTCGGTTTTAGTGATAATTTTAGAAAATATTTATAAGCGATACTATAACATAAAAACGCCGATTTAGTTAAAATTATCAAAGATATCGTACTAAATTTTCGTTGCAATTCTGACTGCAATTAAGGATTTTTCTCATGCTAATCGAGTGTTCCAAAAATCATAAAAGTGAAAATGCCCATATTTCTCTGGTTGCAAAGTTTTATAGTAATATTTGCCTTACTGTTTAAAATGTATGTGCTAGCATCGCGGCTCCATTTGAGCCATATTGTGTTGTAAGCAACCTCCCCCACTTACGTTTAAGACGCTACAAGTAACTTAAAGCTAGACCCATGTCCTCATGTTGTATCTCTTTCCCTTGTAGAGTACGTTCGTAAAGTGAAGGCGCGTGATATATATGGGCGTGCTTTGCTCCCAGACGCCTGCACTTTTCGCACATTACAGTGATCGGTCGGAACTATGGGAGCAAAAATTTAACAAAACATAGTAACGCACGAGTAGTAAGTACAGTCCAGTGCAAAAAGAAGTATCGAAAGAATCCGCTCATAAATATGTTCCGACGATCTTATTACACAGAATTAGAGTGCACTGGGACATATTTTTGAACATTTTTGTATACACTTTATTTTGTCTTTGACTGTAGCTAATTTAACTATAATCTATAGAACACGTGACTAGATGGATTTTTTAGGACTGTATTTTGTTCGCGATTCTAATTCGCATGATTCCAACAGGCATGTCCGGAACGGGATCTGGAAAAATCAGGATTTCTTTTTTTTTCATAATGTACGTCGATTTGATTTTTTATAGAATTTTCAACCCTAACGCAGACGGGGTTGATCGCAACCGCAGCGTATCGTTAAAAGTGCGTTTAAATCAAAAGAGCATTCGCTGTTCTAGCGCCCGTTCTACGAAATCAACCAATCACGTTTTGTGTACCGATCGAATTTCGTAGAGTGGGAGGCTAGAACAGCGAATGCTCTTTTAGTTTGAACGCACCTTAACGCAGCGTAACGCTACGATTATCGCATAATTTCATTTTGCGTGCCAATACAAATGTTTCTTTTTTTTCCCTTATCTTGTTTCAATTCACCTCTGTTCCAACTCTCCCCAAGCCCTTCAATTTAGAGTTTGTAACTATCATTAACATTGTAAATGCTTCCGTCCGAGATTACCTCATATTATCTAGCCGAGTAAGTGTTACTAATGTCTGGGTGGTCTACATGTTGGTCGGGTAACAAATGAGAAAACTTGCTCTGCGAGTTGTTGGTAATGTGTTCACATAAACTGCTGGCGGGGCAGAACATGGACAAGGAATACAGGATGTAAATCTCATACGGGCTAATCTCTTCGTATAGAGCCACGTACGCAAGGGGTAAGAGTAAGCAGTCCCATACATTACCAGTCCAAAATTTATGAGGACTGTCTTTTCAAAAGGGCTTATTTTCACCCTGTTAACAAAGTGAGTAAAGTAATGACTTTGGAGTGTAGCGCGAAGTAGCATTCGTTTGACAGATGACATAACGTAAAATGCTCATGAGTACCACGTTAACTATAATTAAATACATTGTTTGAGAATTTAGTGTAAAACACAAAACTTTATTAGTTTGCAGATTTTAATTCATAAACCCTAAAATTCCATAAGTAACATTATTTTTAGCAAATTGTGATAAAGTTTTGTATGTTGAGTAGGTAGACGCTATTACAAAACGCAGGTATGTTAATTTCACCGTCTCAGACATGCGTCCTAAATAATTACCAATTAGGGTTCCAATTGATTGACTGTACCTAATGTACAGTCTGGCAAAAAAGAGTAGAAATTAAAAAGTGGCAACATGGTAGTGTCGTCCCGTTTTCTCACGCATTTTGATTTGAAACAGACGATACTACGACGTTGCTACTTTTTAATTTCTACTCTTTTTGCCAGACTGTAACTATGACATGTGTTATCGCAGGTTGTACAGCGTGTTTTTCTTCATATGCTATAACTTTAGGGGAAGCTTATTTAGGTCAAATATAATTAATTTCTCTAAGAAACTAGTGTTTTAACTCTCACCGTTATTGAGTTATTAAAAAAAATAGTTTAATCACTGAACATGTCGTCCATTAAATACAAAAGCGACACATGTCAAAAAAATAAATACTCAATTGCTCAATGAAAGGGAAGAGTGTGAGAGGGAATTGTTGTCAGCCCTTGATAGTAAAGATAAGTTTAAAAAAGAGCTATGTACTCTAGAAATAGCATATAATGATGTAAACTCACAGCGGGTACAGCTACAAGAGACGGTGGACAAGTTTACTGAGTGCTCGGCTACATATGAGCAAGCCTTGAATGATATCAGCTCATTGAAGAGAGCTCTGCATGACGCCCATGAACACATCAACATACTACAAGAGGCCCAGAACAATATCTCAGCGGCCCACACACACAGTCTGTTCGAAGAACTGGTCGAGCCCGAGCCAAAGTTAATTGTTACTACTGCAGCTGATTCCCCAACTCCTAGGATAGTGAAGTGTAGTCGTAAGAAAGTAAAGAAATATATTAAGATTAAGAAAATAATAGAAAGAAATAATAAGTTAACAAAACAAAATAATTTGTTTTTCAAGAAATTGCAATTTTGCAAAATTAATGTGAATTTAGTGGATAGGTTGAATGCATATTCTGCTCTATTATTAAGTAGTAAATTACAATATGAAACTGATACACAGTTGCTAAAATCAAAAATTGAAAGTTTAGAGGATTCAATAAAATCATTAGAAAGTTTGAATAATAGTTCCAAGAAAGTGATAAATGAATATACTTTGGCAATGAATGATTTAATATTCACACTCGGCCAGTCATGTATGTGTAAACAACAGAGTGGTCGCTTGTCAATGAGTTTAATTAAACCTGATCTGTGTACCAGTTTACCATTAGATGTAAGTAGTAATAATTCTATCTACAATACACAATTACATATATCTGAACATAACGAACATAATGTAGTTATGTATTGTGATGAATTTGGAAGACACATGGGCTCATTTTTGAATAGGTATTTAAAGGGACCCCGCATTTTCAACAATTGTTTGCCTTCAGCTTCTTTGAATGATATTTTGCGTCAAATTTTAGATGACAGTAATTTAAATGTACAAAGTACGCTGCTTATTCTTGTAGGGAGCCGAGGAGTTTTGAACAAAAATAATCTAATGAAATTCTTTGAAGAATTAAATACTCTTAAAGTTAAAGAGATTATCATGTTTACATTTCCTTACTGTAATGAAATGTCAAAGACAGAAAATGATACTAGATATAATTTAAATCTGACCATGTACAAGCTGTGTACATATAATTATAGTAATAAGTTTAGGCTAATTGACATTAACAATTATGTTAATAAGAATAAGTATTATTTTCCTATTATTTCTATGACTAAAGGTAAGTTTTACCTTTCTAATTATTGTAAGAGACAAATAGCTCTGTCACTATCCTATTGTTTTGATATATCTGCCAAAAATTTGGCAAATAACTGTGCTCCTATTGAGCAGTCTATTATGAACTCGGAATTGGTTCCAATTTTAACCAATAATTTAAATTAAATGATAAGACAAAAGAGTGCCATATCTCTGGCAAATTAGTTTCTAATAAATTAATTGAAAATTGTAATAATAATAGTAAACTCATCCACCTGGTTCATCAAAATATTCAGTGTATTAGAGCAAAAGATTTGCAGATTGAACTTTTTTTAAATGAATTTAATATTGATATTCTATGTATAACTGAACATTGGTTAAAAAGTAATGAAGTGGTGCCTCAGTTTAATAATCACCAGGTGGCTAGTTCGTTTAACAGACTTAGTTCCATACATGGTGGGTCATTAATTATTTTAAATAAACAACTAAAATTTAAGGAACGTAAGGACATTGTTTCTCTATCTGTTGAACGGACTATAGAATTGAGTGCTATTGAATTAGATAAATTTATTGTTGTGTGTGTGTACAGGCCGCCTTTAAGTAATTTTGAGCAATTTGAAAGTGTAATGGAATCTGTGCTTCATAAAATATCAGTTTGCGGTAAGAAGTTACTTATATGCGGCGACTTTAATGTAAACCTTTTAGAAAATTCAACAACAAGTACAAGATTGTTGAATATATTTAAGTCTTCTGAACTCAACCACATTTTTATGGAGCCTACTCGTATCAGTGCAACTAGTGCGACTTGTATCGATAACATTTTCACTGATATTTTTCCTGTTAACAAAAAAGTAATCAGTAATTTAGAGTCAGATCATTTAGGTCAATTAATAACGTTTGAGACTATCAGGAAAAATAACATTAGAAAACAAATAACTTTTGTGCCAGTAACCACAAGCCGTGTTGAACGAATGAAAGAAAGTTTAGTGCAGACGCTACCTATTCTGTCTTCCAACATTAACTCCAATGACATGTATAATTCATTCTTTCACATTTTTATGAAACATTACAACAAAATATTCACTTCCAAAAAGATTGTGGTTGGTGGTGCATCTGCTTTTAGTGAGTGGGCCACTGCGGACTTGTATGAACGTAGACGAGCACTGTATGCATTGTATGAGGAACGGCGGTTTAATACGAGTGATGAATTTAAAGAACACGTCAAACAATATTCTAAGAAATTTAAGATTGATTGTAATAAAGCTAAGCGCGATTATTTGTCCCAAAAAATTAAAAATAGTTCCGACATCATTAAATCAACCTGGAAAGTGATTAATGCGGAGACTGGTCGATCAAAGCATAGATTCCACGATCCTAAATTAAAAATTAATGGCAAAATTATAGAGTCAAGTTTAGAAGTAGCAACAGAATTTGAGCACTTTTTCACCGATATACCAGTCTCCATAACTAAGGATTTAAATTCATCACCTTCGTCTGCCACTATATTATTAAGAGATAACGTCCCTATGTGTAGTAACGACTTTAATTTTGAACATATTCAAATCTCAGATGTAATAAAGGCATTTAAATCCATCAATGTCAAGAAAACTTCTGACCTCTGGGGAGTCTCTGTTCATGTCGTCAAATCCCTTATTGAAATCATAGCACCTGAATTGGTAGTAATATTTAATCATTGTGTTGATTGTGGTGAGTTTCCTGATCTTATGAAACATAGTAAAGTAACTCCTTTATTCAAATCCGGTAGCACTTCAGACCCCACTAATTTTAGACCTATATCTGTGCTACCAACGTTTAGCAAAATTTTTGAAAAAATAGTTTTATCGCAATTAATTAAGCACTTTAACGTAAACAATTTAATGCATAACAAGCAATTTGGTTTTACTCGGGGACGCTCAACATCTGACGCTGGTGTCGAATTAATTAAACAAATATTTGATGCCTGGGAGGAATCACGAGATGCTTTAGGTATCTTCTGTGATTTGTCCAAGGCCTTCGACTGCGTTTGTCATGAAACATTGATCAGGAAGCTAGACCATTATGGAGTTAGAGGATCAGCATTAAATTTACTGGAATCTTATTTACGCGGTAGAATACAAAGGGTTGATGTGAATGGACAGCGATCGCCGGGGTCATTGGTCTCCACGGGTGTACCACAGGGATCTATATTGGGGCCTTTCCTTTTCCTTATCTACATAAATGACTTGCCACATCTCATAGAGACCCACCATGACATAGTATTGTTTGCAGACGACACCTCACTTATTTTTAAAGTCAAACGACAGCAACAAGCTTGGAATGATGTAAACAATGCTATTTCTAAAGTAGTAAACTGGTTTAATATGAATAACTTAATGTTGAATGAGAAAAAAACTAAATGTATTAAATTTGTTACAAGTAACGTAAAGCATCAACAGGCTAGTATATTTGTGAAAGGTGAGGAATTGGAAATAGTTGAAAGTACAGTCTTTCTTGGTATAACACTAGACTCTAAGCTTCAGTGGGGTCCTCACATATCTAATCTCTCGAATAAACTGAGTTCTGCAGCTTTTGCAGTGAGCAAGATCCGTCAATTAACTGACGTCGATACAGCTCGGTTAGTATATTTTAGTTATTTTCATAGCATTATGTCGTATGGCATTTTATTATGGGGCAGTGCTGCCAATTCAGAGACTAACACTATTTTTGTTCTGCAGAAGAGGGCTATTCGAGCGATATATAAAATGAGCCCTAGAGACTCACTTAGAGATAAGTTTAAGGTTATTAATATAATGACATTGTATTCTCAATACATCTATGAGAATATTATGTATGTACATAAAAATATTAGCAATTTTAGGAAAAATAGTGACATACATAATATTAATACTAGAAACAAACATAAGCTCGCAGTACCCGCCACTCGGCTCCATAAAATTAGGAAATCATTCATGGGTAATTGTGTAAGATTTTATAATAAACTTCCAGTAAATGTTACTGAATTTTCAGTCAATAAATTTAAGAATTTTGTAAAGCGTAAACTTATATCTAAAGCTTATTATAGTACACAAGACTACATGAATGATAAAACACCGTGGGAGTAATTTAGGATTTAATTATTAGTTTGTTAAAGTCATGACATTCAATTACGATAATTTACGCTTGGAGACCTTATACATCTCCAAACGTGCATTATATAATGTTATTATTATATACCTATTCGGAGAGAAACCTTTACTTCTCTATAAATTATTACTTATAAATGTTCTGACTTTTTAGAGACTTTACATCTCTTGTTATTATTATTCTATTTCAATTTATTTAAAATCAATTTTATGTTTGTTTTTTTAATGCATGTTAGTTGTAAGATGTACCATGATTGATTGAAAAAATAATTCCCGCCAAGTTTCTTACCGGTTCTTCTTGGGTCAGCGGTGTAGGGTTCGAACCGGAAGTAGTTTCAATACCTAGACGATTCAAAAGAGTTTGTTGCTATTCCAATTTGAATAAAGATTTATTTGACTTTGACTTTGACTTTGAAAATACTTTTTACAGGGGAGCTGTTTAAAGATTTTGTATTCGTTTTTTGTTCACAAAATTTTTTTACAGCATTAATATTATATGTGTTATATATCAATTTGTAGGTATTTTATCCCTCTTTTGATGTGTTTGGTTATTAGAAAGTAATATGGGCTGTGCAAGCTTTTATGAGCGTATACGTCCGTTTTGCATAAAAAAATAACATTAACTCTGAATTTTTTTTTCCTTGAAAGGCCAGAAATACAAAAAAATAAGCAGTTATTTCATTTAAATCATACATAAAATCATGTCTTAAACATAGACATACTGTTTTTTTAACAAAACTGAACCAGACAAAACTTTTACTTACTGTTTCTTTACTTACATATTGTCAAAACATGTTTATAGGTACCGTAAACCGGGGTTAATTTGATTAATTTTAACTTTGGTTACATATTTTGATGAACGTACTAGTTTAAAATACAGATATAATTATCGGTTTTCTTCAAGAATCAACCTGCAATATAAAAAAATGTGGTACTTTGAGTTAATAAATATAAAATAAATACAACGCGATCAAAGTTATATAGTTGAGAATGGAATTAATACTTTGATACCACTTATTTTTACTATAAACTGGAAATAGCCCACCTAAAAGCACGTAAATAATAAAAATCGGTTAAGTACATCTTTAGTTATTTGTTTTTTCTATGTGTATTGTATTTGTGTGGTGGTTACTATGATCCCATACTAAATGATCCAAATTGATATGTTTTGGCGGTTTACTAGTTTTTTCATTAGAATTGATGCAAGAACTTAATTTTTACCGATACAAAAGTATAGCTTTCAATATTTAATTGCAGAGATAATAAGTCTTTCTTAAAAATCTACTTTTGATTAGTAATAATGTAACAATTTTTTTTTCTAGACGACATGACAGTTTAGCGCTAAGGTACTTGGGTACTACCTATGTAGTGAAGCAATAGGCATGATGACTGTCAAGTCAAGTCAACATCTTTTTTCGATTTTTGAAAGATTTACATGAAATACACAAAAGTAACGTCACGTTTGTATACTACACTTATATTAAATAAAAGTTCTGTACAATAATGACTGTAGTCTATATCTTAGTAATAATTTATTCGTGTATGATGCCAAAAGTGAAAAAATAAATATTACTAATATAAGTTTTTAGATTCGTTAAAACATACACCGGGGTTAGATCTTTGTTTGTTTTACTTGTATTGTATACAAATAATATAATAGGAAAGTATGACAAATACTTAATAATCCGAAGTTTATGCCATTATTGTTTCTTCGTAGTCGCAATTATAGGTACACAAAATTCACAGTCATCTTCCACACAATCTCTAATATACTTTTAAGTAAAACGAACACAATACAAAGTACCACGTTTTACAATTACTGTTTTTATAAGATGTATTGTATTTTTTAAGATTTAATGCAAAAGATACTCAATTATTCAATCTGGTACATTTATGGATTTTAATATTATACTGAATTAAAAACGGTTGTAAATGCAACAATGTTTTTTGAAATTCAACATTCCGTATTGCGGCTCCTTTGTTTATAAAGAAATCTAAACCATACATATTTACTTTATTCAAAACAGCATCATGTATAAATATGGCTCCTGTAATTGATGCATTCGAATATATTTTTAATTCAAAAAGGTTGCAAATCCTAATACGGCAGTTTTGATGAATGAAAAATCAAATTTAAGAGGATATTTTAAAATTAAAGCTGCCACATTCCGTTTTGCGACTCCTTTTTATATAAAGAAACATAATATTTACGTATTTATTTTATTGTAAACGGCCACATCTATAAATATGGCACCTTTGCTTACATATTTTTTAACGTAATCACTTATTTTTTCGTTTCATGGCACTTTTTCACAAAAATGTCGTGTGTTTTGGTCGACAGTCGAGTCGCAACTGACAAAATGGCAGTTTAGCACTGAAATAAGTTTCGAAAGAGCGATAGTGCAAAAAGGGCACCTGCATAATTTTGATACTTACTAACGTCAAATCGACAGGTGTCTTAGTGTCACGTAAAATATTAGTGCTGATAATGTCGTTTTTGCAATAAAATCATTTTTCACGGTTTTTGAGTTGTGTCGCTTTTGTATTTAATGGACGATGTGTATTGCAACCTTTATTACATTCTAATGTTACTTATTTTGACATGTGCCGTCAGTCACCTGAGATTTACTTTTATTTTTTCTTAAGGTTCTCTCACACTTACCATTTCATTTATTATGTATGAGTACAAAAAAAAAAAATTTTTTATCGAATTTTCCAAAAGCCGACATACCAGACAACTTCTATTAATGGCCCAAGTAACCTGTCTAATTTATCGCAAATCGAAACGAACAACCTGTATAAAGTGATTAAAACTAGTTTACATAAGTTCCTGGTAGATGGCGGTAAAAGCAATTCGTAGATCACGCCAACGTTGTGTTGCATTTGAAATATCAGCTCTCGAAAGTAATTTTGTTAATTCAGAGAAAAAGTGTATCAGTATAGCTGACAAATCAAATACATGCGACTCTATAATTAAAGGTGGTGTGTTTCTTTGATCAATTCCTTTTCGTTCGATACCACTGAGTTCAAAACATCCACAGGTCAATAAACATTTGTACCAAATAATATCCTTTTTAAACGAATTTGTCTTTTTTATTTTGAAGCCTAAATGTATTATTTTTCTCATGCTTTCCTCATTTCCCTTAAAAAAGAACCATAATTCGGATAGCGTAGCCGTCACTACCAATAAGGAACCAAACACCCAGAAATAAAAGCGACATGTCGCGTAGTCACTTAACTCCCTCCAAGGGAATATTATCCACCGTCAGAAATAAGAGTAAAAGCTTTTTAAGTAAGGCCGTAAGATATGGAACAAAGACTAGTCAATAAAAACACTGGCTAGTATCTCTATTCATCATCATGATCATCATCATATCAGCTGAAAGACATCCACTGCTGAACATAGGCCTCCCCCAAAGATTGCCACAATGACCTGTGACCTTACTCTATTACTTTATAAATAAATAATAATGAATAAATATAATATTTGTCAGCCTCCGTAGCCTAGTTGGTAGTGACCGTGCCTAAGAAGCTGAAGGTTTCGGGTTCGAATCCCGGCGAGGGCATTATTTGTGTGTTCATTTATCACAAATATTTTGTTCCTTGGTCATAGCTGTCTATGTGTTCAAGTATCTATGTATGAATCTATTATATATGTCGTCGTCTGGTACCCACATCACAAGCCTTAATTGAGCTTACCATGGGACTAGGTCGATTTGTGTAAAGAAGTCCAAAAATATTTATTCATTTAATATTTTTGAACATTAAGTAAATATTTATTTATTTGGCAATCTTTGAGGTAGGCCTATGTTCAGCAGTGGATGTCTTTCGGCTGATATGATGATGATTTAAATATCGTGGCACAATTTTACGCAAATCAACCCTCATGCATGTTTGCATACTAATCTAGTAATTGGAGTTCGAGGCCAACGAAACTACGACAGATGCGTTTTGTCAAATCCGTCAAAGTCTCTTATGTCATTGTCAAATAAAGTTTTCAGGTTTCCACAACCTTTTTGTTATTTGATTTATTGATGTAAAATAATTCCTAATAAAAACATTGTATACCTGTGTAATGTTTGTACGCCTTTTTGTTTAATATGGCTGTCACAACTAGGATTTTCTTAAAAACACGTAAATACTTAAAAACTTTTCTTTTTCTCTTAACTAACATTGATATGACAAAATTTTCTTGTAAAGAACTTAAAAAGAAGTTGAATTACCAGTGAACACATACGCCAGCGTGCCATATTTGTTAAGACAGTAGGTATGGTTAAATTACTAAGCAGAATAAGTATTATACTATACTATTACTAAGCAGTTTTAACCCTTAATAAGGCAGGGGTGCCTTATTTTATTTTTTATTTGTCTTCTTCATCACTTATCCTCCTGAGTCCTGGGTAAAAATCGAGTACACTCCCATAAAAGCCGAGAGTCCTTTATAACACCATCAGTGTTGAGTCCTGAACTTACTGTCGCTTATTTTGAGGTTTAAAATGAGTTTGTCACATTTTTGTTGGAACAAAGTTGGTTATATACTCTAAGAGGTATATTTTAAGCATTTCTTTTACAAATTATTTGGGCGTCATAAAGGCCTCTCGGCTTTTATGGGAGTGTACTCGATTTTTACCCAGGACTCAGGAGGATAAGTGATGAAGAAGACAAATAGAAAATAAAATACAAAAAATGCTTTCATTTTGCATTTCCAAATTTCTTTCCCATAATTTTAACCCTTAAAACTGCTTAGTAATAGTATAGTATAGTACTTATACTGCTTAGTAATTTAACCATACCTACCTTTTCATTTATGTGTAGTTAAATTGCTGTACCAAATGTTATTAACACCTGAGGTGATACCAGCGCAATACCAACTTTGTTACTAATATTTGCGGATAATTAAGTTTTCATTAAAATATCTTATACTTTAATGTTGCCGCGGTAAACTTTATTTTGAAAACTATAAACAATATTACTTATACAGAAACAATAAACTAAATCTTAAAATAAACTTACGAAAATACAACTAAATTATAAATAAAAAATTTGCCCCAGATCACTGTCGATCGGTAGCGTGCCCAGAAGGCTGGGAGCATTGCCACGTTGAATGGCAATGCTGATCCGCTGTGCTAGATATGAACCAGCCTTCTGGTCACGCGTCAAATCGTACAGCTTCTGCCTCACCTCTTTGAAGACCCTGTGCGCGCTATCCCCCCAGGGTCCTAAGGTCTCCACTGCAAACGGCTCAAATATGAAACCATTGCCTATGGTTGCATATTTGCGCCGCTTGAGCAGCTCTGCTGAGTTGGCAGCTGTGCCAGCCTTTACTGAAGTGCCACGGAGATGAGACAGTGCTAGGGTATCAACACATGTTGCGTCCCAAACCAGCGGCTGTCCCATCTTCCATGGCACGAGGGTCATTCCGTCAGGTCTCTTACCGTCAGTGCGGGCGAGGCCGGTGGGTTCTAACACAGCCGGTGCTCCCGCACTGGCTAAGGCCCGACGGATGATATCGTTAAGGCTGGCATGACTTATACTTACGTGAAAATAAGTAAATAATATTGTTTCTATAAATTAAAGAATTAAAATTACCAATAAATAACATATCACAACGTCTGTTTTTAGAAAATAAGGATTTACTATTGTAAGAACATTTCATTGTTGTGGCAATATTTTCGTAGATACTTTGGCCTCGAACTCCAGTTACTAGATTAGTTTAAGTAGCATAATTTTGCATAAAACCAGCCTGACTCGGTTGACTGTAACCATGGCAATAACAGACAGAAAAAAGTTGATTCACAGATTACAAACTAAGACAATTAAATATTTACACCATACACTTTTCCCTTGTTGTACGTTATTTCCACAAAACAATCATCAAAGCTTCACTTCAATATGTATTTTGTTCATTTTCTCTAACTTGCTATGAAATGTTTACATGACGTACCTACCTCAAATCAATCAAGGAAGTCGGTAGTTTCGGGTTCTACGAGGGAACAATGATTTAAAACAATTTCATATTAAATTTCAGGCCTTAGCCTGCAAACCACCTTTCTTTTGCTTTTAAATGTCAAAGTGACAGACTTGAATACATGAAACTGATTAGTATTTTTTTTTTATTTCATTACAAGTTTGAGAAAAGCACTATACATACAAGCTTCAGCCAGGAAAAGGCTTGCAGGTCTCATATATCCATATATCTATTCGGCCTGCAAGACCTGACTTCCCGGCTTTTGCAGTAATGTACTATTTATCCATTCAACTCGTCTCGGAAAACGTAAAAGGACGTAACAAAACAATACAAGTTTCATGCCATCAAAATGTTTATCCGGGAATCGCCGAAGCGACGTCACGTAACGTCTATCACGGAGCAGTGTCGACATAAAACACGCGATAGCGATAAACGATAAAAAGTCCATTGAACGTTTTATTAAAATATTGAATGAGAAAAGTTTAAATGTTCTGAGATTGCAAACGGCATAAAAGTTGTTTTTTTTTTTTTAATTTTGCAGAAAAAAAGGTGCCCGTATCACGGGCATCGTTTTACGGGCACCTTTATTTGATTATTAACTGTAATAAGTGTTTATTTTAGCCTCTGAATTGTATATCTATGCTCTGAATCAACATATCGTTGCTTATCGTGAACAACGCTGTAATCCAAAATAATACTTGCTTCTAATTTGAATTCTAGTGCTTCATTATTAGAATTTAAATTAAAACTCTGTAGTATCTTGATATATGGCCGTGTGGTGACGGCAGTAAGAATACATTTGTCACCACCCCAACTCCTCCTGCGGGTGTCGTAAGAGTCGACTAAGGGATTGAAGTGTCACTGACCACTATTTGATAAAAGTTTGATGATGGGCAGCAGCGTCACCATATTAGACACATTACTGCGATCGCCAATCCGCTTGCCCAGCGTGGCGATTATGGGCATTTACCTCCTAATGTATACACAAAAAAGGCCGCGGCCCCGAGGTTCCGGCAACCCCCGGTGCCCTGGTTATGGTAGCGGCCAGGGTGCTCGCGGGGTCAGGGGTGCTAAGAATCTCCGGCAAAGATCCGGCTACCACCACCGACGAACCCTGGCCCTGGCAACTTATAACACACGTACACTGCGGACCGACGAAAAGTTAGTGGAACTGGAGGAAGGATTGAGCAAGTTGCGTTGGGACATTGTGGGATTGTCAGAAGTCCGAAGAGAGGGCGAGGACACGATAATCCTAAAGTCCAGCAACTTGCTCTATTTCCGGGAGGGCGACCAACAGTCCCAGGGAGGTGTCGGGTTCATCGTCCACAAGTCCCTCGTAAACAACGTGGTCAAGACCGAGAGTGTGTCGGCTAGGGTGGCGTACCTTATACTCAGAGTATCTGGGAGATACTCGCTGAAGGTCATACAGGTGTACGCGCCGACTTCGACACACTCCAACGACGAGGTGGAGCGCTATGTATGATGATATCTCAAAAGCCATGCATAGCTCCAAAACCTACTTCACCGTTGTTATGGGGAACACCAACGCGAAACTGGGCAAGAGAGATGGTAACGAGCTGAGGATGGGGCAATTTGGGGTTGGACGTCGGAACCACCGGGGCCATCTGCTGGCTGGTTTCTTGGAGAAAGAGGGACTCTACATGATGAACTCCTTCTTTAAGAAACGCGAGCACAGAAAATGGACTTGGATGAGTCCTGACGGTGCAACTAAAAACGAGATCGACTTCATCATGTCAACGAAGAGACATATATTCAACGATGTTTCTGTGATCAGTACGGTTAAAACCGGAAGCGATCACCGCTTGGTAAGAGGCACGTTGAATATATGTCCTAAGCTCGAACGCTCGCGACTGATGAAGTCTACGCTCCGTCCTGCACTCCATCTTCAAAACCCCAAGAGCTTTCAGCTGGAACTCCAAAACCGTTTCGATTGCCTAGGCGATGATGTGGACGTATTCAACGACGGGTTTGTGGAAGCTGTCCATAGCGCTGGATCTACGTTTTTTAAGGCCCAACGGACAAATAAGACCAGAAAGCTCTCAGACTCCACTCAGAAACTAATGGAAAAAAGGAGTGAACTGGTTCTACAATCCTCAGTTGATGCGACTTTATACCGGCAGCTCAACAGACAGATCTCTAAGTCCCTCAAACGCGATATGCGCCAATTCCGTACCAAGTGTATAGAAGAAGCCATCGAGCGGAACAAGGGTTCTAAAGTTTTTGCAAGGGATCTGTCTGTTGGGCAAAGCCAGCTCGCCAAATTAAAGACTGAGGATGGTAGAATCGTCACGTCCAAAACTGAGCTGCTGACTGAGATAGAGGGTTTTTATGGACAGCTGTACACGTCAACTAGCAGACCCGAAGTTGATCTAGCGGAAGACCTCAGAGCTAGACTGACCCGACACTACACAGAAGACATCCCGGACATCAGCCTGTGCGAGATTAGAATGGCCCTTGAACAGCTCAAAAATAACAAGGCACCTGGGGAGGACGGAATTACAGCTGAGCTTCTGAAGGCGGGTGGTAAACCGGTCCTTACGGCCCTTCAGAAGTTGTTCAATTCCGTCTTACTGGAAGGGAGAACGCCAAAGGCATGGAACAGGGGTGTGGTGGTACTGTTCTTCAAAAAAGGTGACAACGCTTTATTGAAGAACTACCGACCCATATCACTTCTGAGCCATGTCATATAAGCTGTTCTCATGAGTCATTACGAATCGTCTTGCACGCAGGCTTGATGACTTCCAGCCTCCCGAACAAGCCGGTTTCCGAAGAGGCTTTAGTACCGTAGACCACATCCATACGCTTCGCCAGGTTATACAGAAGACCGAAGAATATAACCTGCCCCTCTGTTTAGCGTTTGTGGACTACGAGAAAGCCTTCGATTCGATCGAAACATGGGCTGTACTACAGTCTCTCCAACGGTGCCAAGTCGACTACCGCTATATCGAGGTGTTGAAGTGTTTGTACGAGAGCGCCACAATGTCAGTCCGACTCCAAGACCAGAGCTCGAAGCCTATTCTGCTGCAGCGGGGAGTTAGGCAGGGAGATGTCATCTCCCCTAAGCTGTTTACCGCTGCACTGGAGGATGTCTTTAAGACTCTGGACTGGAGAAGGCTGGGTATCAACATAAACGGCGAGTACCTCACTCACCTTCGATTCGCTGACGATATAGTAGTCTTGGCTGAGACCTTGGAGGACTTAAGTACTATGCTTGTTGACCTCAGTAAAGCCTCCGAGCGAGTTGGTCTTAAAATGAACATGGATAAGACGAAAATCATGTCAAATTCCCATGTAGCACCAACTCCCGTAATAATCGGAGACTTTACACTCGAAGTTGTAGACGAATATATATACCTAGGACAAACTATCCAGTTAGGTAGGTCCAACTTCGAGAAAGAGGTCAATCGTCGAATCCGACTCGGTTGGGCAGCGTTCGGGAAGCTACGACACATATTTTCGTCCAATATTCCGCAGTGTTTGAAGACGAAAGTCTTTGATCAGTGTGTGTTGCCAGTGATGACATACTGTACTGAAACGTGGCCGCTTACGATGGGCCTCATAAGAAGGCTCAAAGTCACCCAAAGGGCAATGGAGAGGGCTATGCTAGGAGGTGAAGGTCGCAGGAGTCCGCTGGATGCGGGTGGCGCAGGACCGGTCATTGTGGCAATCGTTGGGAGAGGCCTATGTTCAGCAGTGGACGTCTTTCGGCTGATATGATGATGATGATGATGATAGTGATGATGATGATCTTGAAATACAGCGTTATTAACTTATTATGATAAACGTCGATATTTTAACGACAAAACGACGCTTATCATGAACAACGCTGCATCTTTAGACAATATCTTGTCGTAATTTGAACTCTATCAAAGAAGCGCTAGAATTCCAATTGCGGTTGCATACTATTTTGGAATACAGCGTGACATGATAAGCAACAACGTGTCTTAATCAAACGATCAATGAGGCGATCGTGATATTCGTTTTGATTAAGGCTTTAACAAAATACTACTATGCCGAGGTACCTACGGTCCATTAATCCTTAGTTGTCCTATCTAATTAACAACTTTCTAACCTAAAAGTATACGTTTTCTGTTGTAAACTGCCATATTTGCCTATACCAAAATACCTGAGTCCGTCATATTTTAGAGTCTGCCTGCAACCACGGGTATAACGTCATGCATGCCCTATACGTCAGGTTATAATTAAACATAAGTTTACGCGATTAAGACCCTTTTGTTTTTAAAATATGAGTGATAATCATGAAAGTTTAAATCAATATACCTGAGTCCGTATTTGTGCAGTCCGTCCGTACGGTACGTACATTACTACGTACGTACGTTGTACGTACATAACACTACGGACTCCGTAGTGATTAGTAAATTGCTTAGGTAATTTTTTATCACGGAAACAGCAGTTTACAAGTTTTACAACAGAAAACGTGTACTTTTAAGTTAGAAAGTTGTTTACGAGATAAGACAACTAAGGATGAATGGACTTTACTCAAAACATCAGATACCTAATTTTCAATTCTTCATCATCATCATATCAGCCGAAAGACGTCCACTGCTGAACATGCCTCCCCCAAAGATTGCCATTTCAATTCTTATCTCAACATAATTAAATCCCATACAGTAAAGTTTAAATTATGCCGTGTGGTGACGGCAGTAAGATTACATTTTTGTCACCAACCCAACTCCTCCTGCGGGTGTCGTAAGAGTCGACTAAGGGATTGAAGTGTCACTGATCATTATCTGATAAAAGATTGATGATGGATAGCAGCGTCATCATAATGGAATGGACACATCACTGCGATCGCCAATCTGCTTGCCCAGCGTGGCGATTATGGGCATTTACCTCCTAATGCGTCTATACGCATTGTTAATAGGAGAGGCCTACGTCCAGCAGTGGACTATCATAGCTGATGATGATGAAAGTTTAAATCGCCTTATTACGACCCAAATCAAAACCGTGTATTGAATAACAATAAAACAGGGCTAATCCAATAACTCGTTCACACTCGACTGAATAAGCGAATCTCGTGTGAAATCAGGAAAGTATCACCGAGACGTGCGCCAGTCACTGATTCAGAAATCTGTTTTCCGTCAATATAATACTGCCCTATTTTTCCTTATTTAAGAATACGCCAAATCAGCCAGTGGAAAGAGAATATTTTCTTTTTACTGTTGAAGCTCGAACAATATTAACTGACAAAAAACAGTACCGTAAAACCACTTAGCACATTGAGCGTTAGGAACTCCCGAGGGGAGTTTTCTATGGGTCCATTTTCGCTACAAAGCGGAAAAATCACGGGATCGGCTACGAGCGTAGCGCTCTCGTTGGCAATGAAAGTGTTAACTATAGTCAGCGGTGTGGTGCAGCAAAAATACATTTGTCATCATCCCAACTCTTCCCGTGGGTGTCGTAAGAGTACTGAAGTGTCACTGATCATTCTTTGATTTGATTGATGATAGGCAGTAGCGTCATCATAGTGGACATATTACTCCGCTTGCCCAGCGTGGCGATGATGGGCATTTACCTTCAAATGCGTCTATACGCACAGTTCAATAGGGGGGGCTACGCCCAGCAGTGGACTGAGATAGGCTGATGATGTGATAGTCGAAACGATCCAAACAATGACAATGACATCGAATATCTTCCATTAAATAGGTATTCTTGTTATATTAATCGTGAATAGGACGCAAATAAGCAAAAACTCATCAATTTTTTTTTATTATATTAGCCTGGCTTAGTGTCCCACTGCCGGGCAAAGGCCTCCCCTCTTTTCCTCCATTCGGCCCGGTCGTCACATTTCTCCCGCCAATTTGCATAGAACGCGTCCAGGTCGTCTCGCTATCTCCTTCTCGGTCTGCCAATGCCCCGGCCAGCACCATCGAAGGTTTCCCGTGGATCCCAGTCTGAAACCATTTTGGCCCACCTTGCTGGGTGCATACGGCAAACATGCCCGGCCCAGTCCCACTTAAGCTTAGCGGTTTTGACACCTACATCTACAATTCCAGTTCTGGAGCGCGACGTGTTTCTGATTCGATCAGTTCTACGAACACCAAGTAGGTGCGCTCCATCGCCCTCAATAATAATTAAAAAAAAAACTTGGACAAAGCCAAAATGAAGATTGAGACCGATACTTATTTAGGAGTTGAAATTGTGGACCATATTTGCAGTTAAGTATTAATCGTAACGTTCGGAGCGTTTAAAAAAATCTGAACATGCCTTTATTTCCCTAGGCGTGTTCAGATGTTTTTGGGCACACCGGGCGCTAAGATATATCTGATGACGACCTAGCACAGACCTGAGTCAATAAGAGAAAGAGCAAATTAACTCTGTAACCACATTCAACTGTCCTTGTAAATAAGGCCGGAGGATGATTTTAGTTGATGTCACTGAACTGGGACCTAAACAAACGGAGAGTTTCATAAATAAATAAATATCTTGGGACATTATAAATATTAGATGTCATATACCAAAGAAAAACGACCAAGATCACCTAATACCCGAGGTGGGGATCGAACCCACGTACTCAGCTTTCGCGGCTGATGCCTGTACCCCTCGGCCACACGGTCTTAGCAACCACCGGTAAAATTTCTCGGATGCAATCCCTTACAAGGCTAGGCGCCTTTGACCATTCTCTAAGGGCAAGCAATACATGCATGCCATCTTGGGACATCTTACACAAATCGACTTAGTCCCACGGTAAGTTCAATAAGGCTTATGATGTGGGTACCAAGCGACGATATACATATATAGCAGATAGATACATATAGATACTTAAATACATAGACAGCCATGACCAAGGAACAAACATTTGTGATAAATAAAAGCACAAATATTGCTCTCGGTATTCGAACTCGGAACCTCCAGCTTCGTAGGTACAGGCAGGGTCACTACCAACTAGGCTACGGAGGTCGACAAAATGTCACTGAACTGAGACCTAAACAAACGGAGAGTTTCATGGGCTATAACATCATAAATATTAAATGTATATCAAAGAATACCTACGTATCAAACGATACACATTCAAAAACAGAATTATTCATTGAATGTAAATACGTTTTTGGCTCTGAAAACAAATGGAATATAACTTTAGCTTTAAATAAAATACACCATGCATGCGTTAGTTAATTTAATATTAACACCAAAACTGACGATTTTGGTGTTCATTTTATAAACTGTAAGCGTTGCTATTGAAATTTAGTGCTTATTTGTCGTTACAAACGTACTTTGGTCACTATGTCCTTTGGCCTCAGTTCCCGCTTTCCATCAGGTAGGCTGAGATAGGCTGTTGTTATTGTTGTTGTTGTTCTTGTTGTTGATGTTGTTGTTGTATTCTGGCTGTTTGTTTCCGCAACTTCACATCAAACGTGCCCATTTTGCGTGGTCCCAGCGCTGGTTTCTTCGCAGATGTACGCAGGTTGTTTTTCTTTACCGCAAAGCACTTGTAAATATCAACTGATATTTCTTACATCATCATCATATCAGGCGAAAGACGTCCACTGCTGAATATAGACCTAAGTTTTTTTGAAAAACTCATTGGTACGAGCTGGGGAATTGAGATAGGCTGATGATAATAAATAAATAAATATCTTGAAACATCTTACATAAATCAACCTAGCCCCTCACCTACCTCAATTAACCCCTCGTGTCGTGTCGTGAATATTTTTTTCTAATAGTTTCCTCGTCACTGATCAGTGCTTATTTATTTACTTAAATATATACATAGACAGCCATGACCAAGGAACAAATATTTGTGATAAATAAATGCACAAATAATGCCCTCGCTGGGATTCGAACCCGGAACCTCCAGCTTCGTAGGCAGGGTCACTACCAACTAAGCTACGGAAGCTGACAACTGATGTATCTTATATTGTCTAAATCAACCCTTTTTATACCCAGCACGTAAATCATTCACAATAGAGGTAAATGCATAAGCCATTGTAACAAAACAGCATTTTAAAACTAAAACAATTAACTAGATGGCGGTATAAAGCTATAAAGTATAAACCAAACCTGGCAGCCGCGACGCACCGTGCCCTTCATTATGCAATGTTTTTATTCAATTAGTCGTGTGGCGACCCTAATTAGAGTACATAATGGAGGCTCCAGACAAGCCGGCTTGCCACAAATAGACCAATAAAATGGAAAAAAGGCATTTCTCGTCTCTTTGCGAACAATGGCGTACAATGTGTGCTCTCATTTGTCTCTGTCCAATCTTTCACGATGACGATGTTGTTTCGTTGCGTTTTGCATTTTCCAATGAGTGAATGATGTGTCAGTACGTTACATTTTCTTTTAACTAAATACACTTATTATCTCTAGCAAAAAGCTAGTTTTTAAATGACTTTTATTTATTAATTTAAAGCTCATTGCACAATGCTGATGAATTGCGCTTTAATGCCTTGATAAGGCAATTTCTAATAATCAACCAATATATTTACCATTGCATCGATCGAAATAGAAAAAACAAGTAGGTGTAGGCCACTTATAAAAAAAAATTAAATTATACAGGGTGGAAAGAGACGACGTTCCTTCCCGCTACCGACCGAGTCAACCAACCATTACGATGAACTTTCAGTATGGGACCAACATCGAAAGCGTACATGGAAAATTGACTTTTCCATTCTATTGAACTCTAACTAATCACTCACTTTGTATGAGGGGTTATTTTTTTTTATTATTTCGATGTTGGTCCCATACTGAAAGTTCATCGTAATGGTTGGTAGACTTGGCCGGTAGCGGGAAGGAAAGTCGTCCCTTTCCACTGTGTATACATCTGATAAAAATATATACTTACACAAATACTTTATTCATACTAACATTCCGTGTAGTGGGAAACCATTCTAAGTCGTAGCCACCAGATCGATGGTGTTCTTAGGAGTGTGTCCGAATAATTGGGTAAATATAGTTAAGTTACATTAATTACGATTCAAATCATTATTGCTTGTTACATTCAAAATCCGTTTTTTATTTTTTTTTGTCTTTATACATAGATGAGTGTTTTAAAATGCCGGATTCTTATCGGTACAGCCCTTGAACCAGACGTAGTAGTTTATTTCAACCAGACACAATTTACTTTCTTGTTTATTTCTAGTCCACGTCGGTTAGTGCCGCAGATTGAGTGTTCCATCTCGATCCCAACGGAGTAAAGAAATACTTTCTTACCGCTTTCCAGATGACTTTTAAATAAACTTTAGTTTCTGTGCAATTTGTGTTGCGCAAATAATTCTTCCTAGTGAACGACTGCTACAGAGTATAAACTAATTTTTTTGCCTTATTTTGTAATGCACTGCTGCACACAAGGTACGGCAATGAAAGGTTAGCCAACTAACGCAGGGTTAGTTGATGAAGTCCATGACACTACGTGCTACAATCCTAGTTTACCTACTCGTTTTAATTAAACATCGCTCCCGTAATCGTGCTAGTGGGGCCTAATGATTCTAAAGTAAAAGTTATATGCAAAAACGCAGCTGTAGGTACGGGGTTTAAACTTTCACAATTCCACGCAATTTCCAGGCATTATTTTAAGAGAAGTGGGATTTAATCACGTATAAATATGCTTCGATAATTAGCTCCGACGTTTCGAGTACGGCATTGCACTTGTGGATCCGGAGAATGACTCTGTGATGTTGAATTTATTTTCGAAGCATTTAATACGCGATTGAGTTCCGTTTAAAATAAAAACATAAGCACCAGTTAGGTATTTAGGTAAATTCTGTTTCCAAAATATCAACAACCCCTTGACCCGATGTAGTGAAAGAAGCCTGTCAGGGTATTCTTCAGGGGTCTTTCCAGAAGGCGGAAAACCGTGTGTAGTGAAGAGCTTTTGTGCAAAAAATATGGCTTCAAGTCATCACGTGGCAATCTTTGAGGGAGGCCTATGTTCAGCAGTGGACGTCTTTCGGCTGACATGATGATGATGATGATGAAGTCATCACGACCCTCAGCCATAACGAAACGAAGAAGAAGAGAGTTTCTAAATTAGAATATGTGGTAAGGAACAATAAAGTGAACTCGTTTTTCAGTCTAATCCTGATTAACCGAAAAAAAACGTCGAGAAGATACGGCGAACAGCTTTCCGTGTATTCTTCATATGACAACCCTAATTATATGTGGATGTGTAGAACTTGTAGAAGTAATTGAAACGTGCCTCCCAAGCTTGTTCACTCGTGCACTTCCAAGTACCCATGTCCCGCGAGAAAGATAAACCGGTCAAGCGTGAGTCGGGCTTAGACTACAAGGGTTTTTTTTTTATGTTGGCACAACAAAGTGGCTCCACTCCACCTGATCGTACCTAAGTAAAAAGTAGAGCCCAAATCGCGGCGGCAACGAACAGGAGACAATCAGTAACCTGTTAGTTGCCACCGCCTTGCTGGCCCGCTAGATGCTATTAGGGTTCCGTATAATGCACGTATTTTTAAAATTTGTTTGCCTACTAAGAATAGAGAGGAGATTTTTAGAAATGTTAAATTAATACTACTAGTACGGTCTACGACTACCTACTACTACTATTATTTCTGTAACTTGAATTAATTTCCAAACCAATGTGTTTATCAGGATTCAAACGCGGACCTTTAGCTTAGGACTCGATTTCCCTAAACTTTCATTCGAATAATACTCACTCTTGGTTGGACTCTATCCACTGACATGCTTCATGTTTGCTTTTGCTACATATCATCAGATCATCACTCTTATTTTACATAGAAATAAAGTCTGTCCCAAAAATCAAAGCACGTAAGTGGCTATTCCCTTGTAAAATAAGTTACTGCTCGTTGCCACTTTTACTCAAGGCAAGTGAGAAGCCTAGGGACTTTTCCACTTTAAAGGTGGACTTACACCAAACGAGCGAATGTTCATTCTATCCCCACTCTATTAGAATTCGGTCGATGCACAAAACGTAATTCGTCGAAATTCCTTGATTTCGTAGATTGGGGGATAGAATGAGCATACGCTCGTTTGGTGTAAATTCACCTTTAGCGACACCCGATAAGCGTGAGGACCTTAATTTCAGTTCTTAGGTTAGTAACAACAAATAAGCACAAAATTTCAATGAAAACGCGGTTTTGGTGTTAATTTTGTAAATGATAATTATATGTAGTAAAAAACGCCGATCAAGTTTAAATTTCTAAAGATATCATACTTAATTTCTCGTTACAAACTTGACTGCAATAAAAGTTTTTTAATATTATGCCAATATGGTGTCCCTAAAAGTGAAAATAGGGGGCAGCATTCTACGTCTCCTAGGGAACCCTAAAAGCACGCTTCACTCACGAGACGTGGACACGAGAAGAGCCCTCGTGTGCCGGTTCGTGTGCTATCTTGTTTGTGTCCCGCCGAGTAACACTTGGTGTTCAAGCGAGACGCAGTTTTTTCAACTTTTAACCAGTGAGGCTGAGTCGCCTGTCAGTCCGTACATTACAGCTTGGCAAAAAAGAGTAGAAATTAAAAAGTAGCAACATCGTAGTGTCGTCCCTTTCAAATCAATATGCGTGAGAAAACGGGATGACACTACAATGTTGCCACTTTTTAATTTCTACTTTTTTGCCAGGCTGTATGTTGCGGCGCGAGCGATAAAAAGACAGGTGATTGTGGGTCTATCAACTTTTTTCGTGCGGTTCGGTTAAACAAGTATGTTTAGTATCTAATTAATGCAATCTGTAGCCGATGGGATTTTCATTACGAATGGATTATATTTATATATATACTTTACGCGATCATATTTGCGAAAATTTGGATTTTTTATTAATATTACTTTGACTCAGTTGTCAAACTTTTACTTCATACAAATTTAGGGATTACTAAATCGACGCTTATCATAAACAACGCTGTATCTTTAGGCAATGTCTTGTTGTAATTTGAATTCTAACAATGTAGCACTAGAATTGCAATTGAAAGCTCTATTTTGGAATACAGCGTTGTTCATGATAAGCGTCGCTATGTCTGCTGAGTCACGATGAAAATTTAAAAAATATAATGTTAAATAAGTTGGAAATCTACGGCTACTTTATTTATTTGTCACTTAAATAAATTATTTATCAAATGGAAAATACGGTCTTATGAAGTAGTTTTAAAGTTTTCGATGAAGCTGCAATTTACAAACCGCACGAAAAAAGTTGATTCATCCTTTTAAGTTTTTATTTATGTAGGTTAACAACAACATGAAGCTCTCAAAGGCCGTCAAGTATGTGCAGCCAACAAAGGTGTCCCTTTCTGTACAAGTAGGAAGAATGACGCATCTGACATAATGTCGTACTCGTAGGTACTCGATAAATGAATGTAGGAAGATGCGAATGAATATTGGTAATATTAAGAAATTTTGCGGTTCGTTTTTTTTCGAAAATCTTACTATTCATGTTATAACTTGTAATCGTTTCTATAATTATAATGTTAATGTGTTATATATTGTTAAGGACAACGTAAAAAGGTTAGACATATTAGAAATAAATATATAATACATAAATAAATAGGTACATTGGGACATCTTACACAAATTGACCTAGTCCCACGGTAAGCTTAATTAAGTTTGTGAAGGTGGTAGGTACCAAGCGACAATGTATAACAGATACTTATATACATACAGAGTAGGAAGAATAGTAAGCAAAGTACAGTCTAGGAATTTAATTTCCTACTCATTTCGTACCTTGTCACAGTGACAATCAATATGAAAGCTGCTAGGACTGTCATATGATAGCTACTATGACAAGGTACGAAATGGGTAGGAAATGAAATTCCTCAACCGTATCATGCTCTGATAGGGACGTATAGGATAATCATATGTCCAGCATTGGAATGAAATAGGCTGACGTAATGTGATATCACAATTTTTGTGAAAAAAAATGTTAGATACACCCTTCTTCCTCTCAGCATCAGCAAAGGACATTATGGCGCCCACTCCTTTGTTGAACCCACGTTGAACTATACGGATAAATGTCACCGACACGCTACCCGAAACAAGGGTTAACTACAAAGCCATATAAATATGTTTTATTGGACTTAATAGGTATGAAAACAATGGTTTAGTGCTTAAGCTAACATGGTCATTTAAAATAAAATAAAAATAACACTTAAATATACGGAGAGCCTAGGTGCAGGTAAGCAGTGACTGCAGTGAGCATGCGTTCACGCCTCGCGATTCGCGAACGCGGCGCGTACTCACGCGCATGTCGCGCGTAGTGACTAAATACACGTGAGTTTAACCGTTTAATTATATTAATAGATCACTTTCACATTCAGTACCTACTTCAGAGACCTCAATTTTATACAAAAACCTAATCTAAAACGTAGCATTTAAAATTTCAAAAGCAACTATTAAAGCGAGCTGTTGACATGAAAACTCGAATTAAATTTCACGAATTTCATTCAAATTAATATAAATTCAATAGCGGGCAATATTCAGTAAATAAAAGTTGAATAGGATCGTTTGGAACTCGCGTTAATAGCATTGCTCAATTCGGGTAAATAAATTATTCGCTGGCTACTTTATCCCCTAATAAATACGATACTCGCTTTCACTCGCATTTCTAATTTTATTTGCCGAAATAAGAGCTCTTTTCAATGCCTGGTGACTTTACCAAAGATCTTCAATCACTCTTTATTATTCCCCGGATAGCAAAAAAGCAGACTAATAGACGATTTTAATTAAAAATAAGCTGCATATTTATCTGACTGAATAAAGAGAGGCATTCATGCACGAGTGTTGTTTTATTATACTAGCTGGGTCGCGTTTTATAAAGTTACAATTTACAATTTCGCTGTTTGCCTCTCTAACGCACGCACATATTGGCTAGAAAGAGAGGCAAACAGCGAAATTGTAAATTGTAACTTTATAAAACGCGACCCTGAAGTCAATTCATCGGAGAACCATTTTAGAAAGTAATTCGGATAATTAAACCCTTTCAATTCATGTACCTAATTTAGTTTATGAAAACTTCAAACGCAATTTTCATCGTTATCATATCAACTAAAAGATGTCCACTGCTAAAGATAGGCACACGATTTATATTACTTATGAAATTAACAAATTAAATTACAGCCATTTATGTATCTACTCAAGTCATGCTACGTGTAGTAGATCGTTTCATGACACGGAGCACGTGGGTTGGTTCGTATTGTCATAATAGGGATAATGATTGTAGTTAAAATAAATTATTTAACATTATACACGAAGAAAATATTACTAAGATGTAGATTGCAGTAATTTTTGTACAGAACTTCTATTTAATAGATTGAAAAGAACTTAAAAGAGTAGGTACCTAGGTCATTAGGTACTCAAACGTGACGTCACTTTTGAGTATTTCATATAATTTTTTATTTATTTATATTCTAGTTTTACGTGTGTTTAAAATTTAATTAAATATGTATTTTCGGGATATTGGCACTATTGTAGATAAATTATGTACACAATAGTTTTAGTATTAGTCTATATTGTTTTTTTTTATGATCTCATTCCCAGAATCATGCTTGGAGAGTGTTATGTACTCCTTAATTGTCATACTGTATCAGACTAAGTACTTAGAACTATTAATATTATTGTGTAATGTGTAATACATATGATGTGAATGTACTGAAATAAATAAAATAAAATAAAAATATAAAATTCCATAGTGATGATCGTTTTGACAGTTCGAAAAAAGATGCTGATTTGACTTGCCAATCATCATGCCTATTATTATCATTACAGGTTACTCTGCATTATCGTGAGTGAAACGATCTACATGGTGCAACATGAGGAAACCGAACAACTCTAACAGCGTATTCCTGAGGTCATAAGAAACCAAAATTAACATTGTTGTTCTGCTAGACATGTACAGATCAAGTTAACAGAGTAAAAAAATGTTTAAATTTTATCTGGCAGCAACCCAAGACCATGAAGGGTCCAGGGAAAGAACATGTCTAGGCAATTCAAATTATAGAAGGAAAAACCACCTTACTTTTAACAGAATAAGGTGTGAACTTGCCCCGATTTTTTTAAGCATTGGACATGTCTTATATGAAGATAAGCACTCCGTTTGAACTCAGAAAACCCTTCGGATCCAAGAAAGAGACGGCAGGCTCGGGCTACCAAGGCGACACACGATAACGCAGGATAGCATTATTACCTTCGTGCGTTCCGAAGAGTTATCTTAAATGTTCGGCGGGGGGGAGCCGATTTCATACTAAATGAAATGTATCACGTGACATTTAGTATGTAAACAGCTCATCCCCGCCGAGCGTTGGTCACTTCATCATCAGCCTATGATAGTCCACTGCTGGCCTGTGCCTCTCCTATTATCTATGCGTATGGACGCATTAGGAGGTAAATGCCCATAATCGCCACGCTGGGCAAGCGGATTGGCGATCGCAGTAATGTGTACACTATGATGACGCTGCTGTCATCAATCTCTTATCAAATAATGGTCAGTGACACTTCAATCCCTTAATCGACTCTTACGACACCCGAAGGAGGAGTTAGGACAAATGTATTCTTACTGCCGTCAACACACGACATGCAGCATTGGACTTATCTAAGTTAAATTCAAACCATAGAGTATATTGAATAATACGGAGTGTATCTCACGTGCCCTCTCCGAACATACTATCAGCTTCGCCCGTACTAAACGTACACCCTGCATGTAAACACGTGCCACCCTAATCTGGCGGTGTTGGAGTGTTTTCATACGTCTATCAATATTTGTTTTCTATTACACTCGAGTGCGGTCCTCCCACTTCTGTTTCCTTATAATTCGGCGTTAGGCTTTTCTCCGGTACTTTGGACACGTGTTAAAGATTTGGCCTTACTAATTTAAGACCAGGGTCGTGGATAAATAAATTGCTGGTGGTCTTTTGTAATTACTGTACCTACTTATAAGTAAAATGCAATATTTACTAAGCCTGTGGCGGATTTTATCATTGAGAAGCAATTAATCTACTTACTTCAAAATGAATCGTTGATTAGCGCTTGACTTTGAGTATTTTACTCAAAAGCGCTTGACAATGACAGTCAGTCTCGCAGCGTTTAACAAATAAGCAAGACACGCGTTCCATTGGTCGATCGAAGGAAATTAAAATAATTGTACGTTAATTAAAATATTTACCAACTGTTAATACTTACCTGAAATTTAGAAGAATACATTTGCCACCACCCCAACTCCTCCTTCGGGGGTCGTAAGAGTCGACTAACAAAGGGATTGAAGTGTCACTGACCATTATTTGATAAAAGATTGATGATGGGCAGCAGCGTTATCATGGTGGACACATTACTGCAATCGCCAATACCCTTGCCCAGCGTGACGATTATGGGCATTTACCTCCTAATGCGTCTATACGCATAGTTAGGTAATAGGAGAGGCCTACGGCCAGCAGTATAGTCCATTGCTGCATAGGCTCATGATGATGAATACCTGAAAACGATTGCTAGTAATGCGTATTATTACCCACTTTCGTAAAACCCTGGGTCACGGTAACACACTGTAGGTATACACTGCAAAACCGCTTTAAATTTAAAATCGCCTTGTCAGTTTGTTCGCAGTGCGAAATAATTCACACATCTAGATTCCAGGCCCTGCAAAGTATGCGCACTATTACGGACCCTCTAGGTAGTAGGTACAGTCGGCATTTAATATAAAATGATCAACTTCTACCTACGAAACAGGGCTTCAAGTTCAGGAAGTGATTTTGAATCTTGCATCCAATTAAATGTCAAAAAAGGAGGGTATTAGTCAGCGTCAAACACTATCACAGTCAAGTAGCCAAATAAAGTCAAAGTGAAATAATTCTTTATTCAAATTGGAATAGCAACAAACTCTTTTGAATGGTCTAAGTATTAAAACTACTTCCGGTTCTAATCCTACACCGCTGACCCGAGAAGAAGAATATTTCGGTAAGGCCGAGGGTTTTCTCGCGTGTCCGACGACATTCGAATGTTTGAGGGTGGTTTCTCTGAAACGTCGCCGGCAGCGCGTAACCGACGACGTGTCAGAGAAACCACCCTAAAACATTCGCGAACAAAACATTCGAACGTCGTCGGCGGCGGACACGCGTCGGTCGCCAGAAAACCCACGGCCTTAGTGTACCTACTTACCGAAATGGTATACCTGCCATACTAAATACACTTACGAGATTAGCAGATGGCCGATGGGATGGCGACCGGTCACAAGATGCACAGACGACTTTACGCCGCGGCCACGACATCGATCTAAGGCGACCGGCTTAGCGGAAAACGTATGGTGCTCCCTCTCGTACCAATATCGGCATCCCGCTCCAACTCATGGAGTCGCTCGCCGCTGGTCGCCTTAGACCAATGTCGTGGCCGGGGCATTAGGATGATCGCTGGGAGACGCCGGATGCAGATCACTTCCAACCAGTGTATGTGTAGATCCAAAGGGGAGGCCTAAGTTCAGCAGACAATTTATGGCTGATATGATGATGATATTAAATATAACCAAATATCCCCTTCGAAACATGAGCTACAATTGTCGCTAGTGATTAGTTTCACAATACTTTTGATTAATTCGCTGTAATTCACGGAAGGTCGTCTGGTTAATTAGAAACACTTTGGACCGGCAATCCAGAGGAAGCGGGTTCGAATCCTGGTTGTTAAGGGATTCTTACGGCTTCATAGTACGCCTAAGAATAGTACGACTATGACTTTATACCTAGTCCTTTCACAGTTGATTTTTTCTATGGCAAGCCCATCTGTTTCTAGTGATGGGTCGTTCCCGGTAACTTACCCAACACAGTATGGGGAATATTCCAACTATGCCAATGTCATGTTTTGTTTTCACAAAACACCTTTAATTTTTTTCATTTTCTATTCGTCACTTGCGCCGGCAATTTTTTGTCACCAACTGTACCTCATCTAATGAAGATCGGAATAGCCCGTTGACGGACAAACGCCTTCAACGCCTCAGAATCTTATCTCTGGTCTCATTCCCCACTGAAAGGGCCTCTTTGTGAACCGACCGGCGAGCCACGGGAAAGGTGCGAAGATTAAAGATCGTATCTCGCGTGCGTCACGGTAAAGACTCACTTTGTAGAGGGTTTTTTTAAGGATTGGCACGCATAGAAATATTGTTGAGTAGAACTCATACAAAAAATGTGATGTTTAAAGGCGTTCACTAGTCGGTATCGTACGCATCGGATGCATCGCACGCAACGGATTTTAGGTTACTTTGTATAGAAACTCCGCCGTGAAAACTTTTGCCGTGTGGTGACGGCAGTAAGAATACATATGTCACCACCCCGACTCCTCCCGCGGGTGTCGTAAGAGTCGACTAAGGGATTGAAGTGTCACTTACCATTCTTTGATAAAAAATTGATGATGGGCAGCAGCGTCATTACAGTGGACACATTACTGCGATCGCCAATCCGCTTGCCCAGCGTGGCGATTATGGGCATTTACCTCCTAATGCTGCTACACGCATAGTTAATAGGAGAGGCCTACGTCCAGCAGTGCACTATCATAGGCTGATGATGATGATGTGTGATGTATAGAAACTCATATAAGTGCGTCCACCTGTCCGCATCGTACGCATCGCACATCACTCACATCAGCAATGCCGAGAGGCAACTTTTGCGATGCGTGCCGATGACGTCATACGGAATGTCGATCAGTGGACGCAGTCCGCTCGCATAATATTTATCCGTTTTGTGCGATGCGTCCCATGCGTACGATACCGACTAGTGGACCTACCTTTAAGCCAGCTTCATGAGAAATCGTGATTAATAATGAATTATACCCTGGAGTATGGTCAAAGGCGCCTAGCCTCATAACAGATAGCATATACCTGAGAAATTAGGCCGGTGTTCGCTAAGATAGAGTTGCCGAGGGTTCTAGGCATCGAGTTCTAATTCCACCTCCAGCGTTGGTGAACCGGGTATTTTTTCTTTGGTATAATATACACAAAACACAACTCAAGAATATTTCATTAAACAATTTGAGCTGTTCACAAAAATAGTACGAATTATAAATTATAATACTAAGATTTAAAGCGAGTTCATACTATATGTAGCAGTGTGGTGACGACAGTAAGAATACATTTGTCACCACCCCAACTCCTCCTGCGGATGTCGTAAGAGTCGACTAAGGGATTGAAGTGTAACTTACCATTATTTAATAAAAGATTGATGATGGGCAGCAGCGTCATCATAGTGGACACATTACTGCGATCGTCAATCCGCTTGCCCAGCGTGGCGATTATGGGCATTTACCTCCTAATGCGTCTATAAATAAATAAAAATAAAAAAGCCTTTATTTCTTACAGAAAAATAGAAATACAATAAAAATGTGTTGACAATTTTTCGTTGTCTATATATTCTATATAAATAAGATTCTAAACACTACTTACTACTAGTTAGGTATATTAAAAATAACTATGTGCAAAGATATTTTTTTTTTGGTTTAGGTTTTTTCTGCAAGAACCCCTCTGCAGGTAAAGGCCTCCTCCAAAGTGGCCCAGTATTCTCTGGATTTCGCTGTTTCGATCCAGTTTGGACCCGCTGTGGCTTTAATTTCGTCGTCCCATCTATTCATGGGCCTACCTTGCTTTCTTTTGCCTACAGGTCCTTTCCATGCCGTTACAGTTTTTGTCCATCTCTGGTCTTGAAGTCGTGCAACATGTCCAGCCCATTTCCATTTAAGTGAAAGCGCTCGCGTTAGGCCGTCTGTAGCGTTTGTGGTGTCTCTTATTTTGGTGTGACGTATTTTTTGTAATTTTCTTATATTTAGCATACTGCGTTCCATAGCGCGCTGGCATGTGTCGATTTTATTTCTTATATTTTTGTTAAATGTCCACGTCTGACAGGCGTATGTCAAGCATGGTAAGAGGCATGAGTTCATAACTTTGGTCTTTATCTTGGTTGGCATATTGCTTTTAAATACTTCCTTTAAGCTCCAGTATTTGTTCCATGTGAGCTGCGCCCTGCGTTCGACTTCTTGGTAGTTTCTTAGTTTGTCGAAGCTGATTTGTTTCCCGAGGTATATGTATTGATCGGTGTATTTCAGGGGCTTGTCGTCGGCGTATATCTGTACTGTGGAACTATTGGTCATTAGCATGGTCTTAGATAGATTCATTTCCAGGCCAGCAAGTCTGCTAGCGCTATTTAATGACTCTACCATGTACTGTAGTTCGGCCGCTTTCTCTGATATCAATACTAGATCGTCGGCAAAACGTAGGTGGTTTAGATGACTGTTTTTGATTTTTATACCACAAATGGTCCAGTCGAGCTTGTTTATTATCGACTCTAGTGCGGCTATAAATAGAGTAGGTGAGAGAGGGTCTCCCTGTCTCACTCCTCGTTTGATAGGAAACCAGGGACCGCTTGTCTCTAGTTTGACTCTACTTCTACTATTGTCGTATATACTTTTTATTACTCGTATATATTCTTTTCCCACTTGCTGGGATGATAGAGTTTCCCAAATATAGTTATGTGACACAGAGTCGAATGCTTTTTTGTAGTCGATATAAGCCAAATATAGCGGCCTTCTCATCTCCTGGTATTTCTCGATAAGAAGCTCCAATGTGTGGATATGGTCGACTGTAGAAAAGCCTTTTCTAAATCCTGCCTGCTCTACAGGCTGTTTTATTTCTAATGTAGAGCTTATTTTTTTCGTAAGAATTGTAGAAAAAAGCTTATAAGTACTCTGTAGTAGGCTTATTGGCCTGTAGTTTCCTATATCGTTTGGGTCGCCTTTTTTATAGAGCAGTATAATGTTTGATTCGGACCATTGGGTGGGTGTCACTCCGTTTTTGAGTACCAAATTAAATAGGGCTGTTAATGGGGCTGATAGTATCGAGTCGGCTATTTTTAAGGCTTCGTTTGTGATGCCGTCTGAACCTGGGCTTTTGTCTGGTTTTAGTCTCTTCAGGGCCTCTACTACTTCATTTTCTTCTATTTGAGGTATGTAGAGCTTCTTAGTATCGTCGGCTTGTTCTTGGCTTTCGTTCAAGGCTCCAATAGAATCTTTTGAGCTGTATAATTGCTTGTAATATTCAGTAGCTATGTTTCTGACGTCGCTGCGATTGTTTTTAGTAGTTTGTTCACGTTTTAAGCCATGTATCCAAGTTTTCTGTGGTTCTAGCTCTTTGTAAGCCTTTTTTGTACTTCCAGTTTCGATTAGGTGTTTTTCTATAATATTATATCTATAGTTAGTGTAGTCTTTCTTAATGTATTTGTTAACAAGCTTGTATAGAGCTGAAATCTCGTTTCTTGTCGCTTTAGTTTTATTTTTACTTCTTTGTAGCTCTTGTCTTCTATTCAAAAGTTGTAGCGTGCGCTCGGACAGTATTTTGTGAACTTTCTTGGAGCTTTGTGCTGATCTGGCGTGTAGCAAACTTGTGGTAATTTTATTAGTTAAGTTGTCATAATATTCTTGAATAGAAGTATTGTCGTCTATGGTCAATAGCGGCGATAAGCAGGAGCTTAGGTATTCTTTAAATCTAATAACTTCTTCCTCGTTTTTTAATGCGCTACCTTGTATGTTAGTATACTTTCTTCTACTCTTGTTTGGATGTGAAAGTGTTATTGTAGCTCTTACTGGTCGATGGTCTGAGGGATAGTTTATATTTAGTATTTCAATATTTTGAAACATGAATGGCCGATTAGTTAGTACGAAGTCAATTTCGTTTTTGTAGGTTCCGTCTGGGGATCGCCAGGTCCATTTGTTTCTTGTTTTTTTCTTAAAAAAAGTGTTCATAATTGGTAGTCTATGTTCCGTAGCAAAATCGATTAGCCTTTGACCTCTATCATTTCTTATCCCATATCCATATAGTTTCATGATAAGATGTTCTTCTTTTCTTGGTATGCCAATTTTCGCGTTAAAGTCTCCCATCAGTATATAATCTTTGTATGCTAGTTCAATTGCCTTGTTTATTGTGGCATAAAAGCTTTCGATTTCGGTGTCGGTGGATTTCGTTGTGGGCGCGTAGACTTGTATTATAGATAGGTGAGCTTTTTCGAATTTGAGGTTTAATAATGCTACTCTTTCGGAGATACCGTGATAGCTTTCTATGTTGTTTTTGAGATGAGATTTGATGATAAATCCTATGCCATACCTTCCGGGTGTAGTGCCTGTATAACATAAAATGAAGTTTTCATGCTCTTCAATTTTATTTCCGGTGCGTCGCATTTCAGCCAGCCCTATGATATCATATTTAATTTCTTTCAGGGCGAGCTCGAGTTCTACTAAGCGTTCCTGAGATGAAAGTGACTTCACGTTGTATGTCAATATGTGTAATATGTTTGATGGGCTTGATTTGTCCTTTGGAGGGTTTTGGTCGTGATCTCCCTCGGTGACCGGCCGGCTTGGGAGATTGTGTGCGGTTTGTGTTGGTTTTGGTATTTTTTTCAGTGCTTCAGAGGGGCTTGCTAGTTGCTATTCGTTAGATAAATCTTCTTGATACGAAGGAGTGGGGTTTTTAACGTTGTAAAATCTTAAAATGCCTGGCTTAACTACTCCCTCCGAGGGGCCCGCTGTTCGTGGCTTGGATTTGTCCTTTCGATCAGCTTGAGAAATGGTCGAGATAGATTTATTTTTCTTGCTCGCCTGTTCGGTATTTGCGGAGCTGTTTGGAGAGAGGTTATTCTGTGGAGAGAGTGACAGATTTCTCTTGTTGCTCTGAGCACCTGCTCTAGTTTCGTTCTTGTTTTCCAATATGATCAACTTGTCGTACTTGATTATGACTCTATTTCCTTTGTCCCTCTCCGCTTGTGCCTGAGCTTGAAGCTCTTTTCTAATTTTAAGAATATGTTCAGGATAGTCTTCCTTGATGTAATACTGTGAATTTAACAGTTTCCTCTTTTGTTTTAAAATTTATATTTTTGTATGAAGCGTGGTAAAAGTTACGACTATGGGCCTTATTTTACTAGTTTTTTTGCCGATTCGCCTGACCGATTCTAAATCTTTATAAGTTAGTTCCAAGGAAAGGCGATCTTTAACGAAGTTGGTAATTATTTTTTCTAGTTCTTCGTAAGACTTTTCGCTGTCCTCTATACCAAAAAATACTAAGTTTCTCTGTCTGGATAATTTTTCTATAAAGTATAAGCGGTGCTCTTGGTTTTCAACGCGTTCTTTTAAATGGTCGTAGTTTTCTTGTAGAGCTTGAAATTTTTCATCTAGTTTTTTCTGAATGTTTTCAGTCACGCTCTCCGCGTTCGTTATTATACTTGCTTCCAGGTCGTGTCGCATAAAGTGTAATGTTGCCATGATTTCTTCCAATCTAGCCTCCATTCTTAATAGTATTTTATTAATAGTATTATATATTATTGAAATTTGCACCCTCTGGTGGCGAGTAGCGGTAATGCAAACAGTGATCGATAGGTAGTCTAGTGCAATGCACTCTATACGCTGTTCTGCTATCCGCCGCTAGATGGCGCTTTAATCAATGTGCGCGTAGATGTTACTTTGCACTTTTATAATGTGTAGGTACCTACTAGTTTGCAAATTGTAATTTCACTTTGTTTTATGGAGCACTTTTATTTATCGTTTTTTAACACTTCACGCACTTTCGGTACAGATTGTTCGAATAGGCAGTCACCAAAACAGTTTTCGCTTTGTTTACATGTAAACTTTTTTTTATCACTTTTCACAGCTTTTCTTGGAAAGTAGACACTGAACACAATTATTGCTGCGAGTCGTCCACCAATAGGCCTTTTAATGTTAGGTTTTGGGCGATTTTCAACGGTTTTGTTTATTATTTGCACTATTTAATACGGAGCTCAGGTTGACTTGTCAGCACACTAGCGCCACCTCCCCAATGCGTCTATACGCATAGTTAATAGGAGAGGCCTACGTCCAGAGGCCTATTTCTCAAAAGCTTGTAATATGTAATACAAGCGGAAGTCCTTATCTAACTTATGGTGTCAAAAAGAGACTTCCACTTGCATTACAAGTTACAAGCTTTCGAGAAACGGGCCCCAGCAGTCGACTATCATAGGCTTTAACCCTTAAATGCATATTGATGTATATATGCATCATGTCTTTTTGAATTTATTAACAGCATATCAGAATTCAAATTTGAATAAATCTTTGTCAAGGTCATGCATTTAAGGGTTAAGTGTGAGTGCATACTATACGAACAGTTACGTATTATTGACCACTTGATAAAAAAATCGACTAGAGAAACTCCTTTTTTGAAGTCGGATAATAAATAGAATCTTCATTCTAATACAAGTTTATAACCGGCTTGTCCTATCAAGTAACCCGACAGCTAGACAGCCCGCGCTGCAGACTCAACTGAGATGTCATTTTGCAACACAGCCACTTTGTCTTGGGATTCCTTTATCGTTTCTTTGTGTACCGGTCTTGTGTGGAATCTGTTGTCATAGATGACTGGATAGTTGTAAGATTTACAACGGAACGGTTTAATTGACGTATTCTACAAGCTTTTTAACTTGCAATACCGGGTGGAAAGACGTTATGGGCCCTGGAGGGGAACTACTTTCAATTCTTTAGTTAGGTCATTTTGCAGAAAGAAAATAAATAAAATAAATAAATATCCTGGGACATCTTACACAAATCGTTCTAGTAAGCTCAATTAAGGCTTGTGATGTGGGTACCAGGCGACTATATATATAATAGATAGATACATATAGATACTTAAATACATAGACAGCCATGACCAAGGAACAAATATTTATGATAAATAAATACACAAATAATGCCCTCGCCGGGATTCGATCCCGGAACCTCCAGCTTCGTAGGCAGGGTCACTACCAACTAGGCTACAGAGGCGGCAATGTCTGCGATATATTCAGCAAAACAAAATTTAGTTTTTAAAATTGATAATATATTAAAGTTTAACATGGGTAATTCGTAGTGTAAGTATGCGTGAATCTTGTGTCGCGCTCTAAAGGTGAAAAGAGCATTCGCTGTTCTAGCGCCCGTTCTACGAAATCAACCAATCACGTTTTGTGTACCGATCGAATTTAGTTGAGTGGGAGGTTAGAACAGCGAATGCTCTTTTAGTTTGAACGCAACTTAAGATGATCTGTTCGCGGGGTGAGGTAGGCCCCGGCGGGTGCGGTGGAGGCGGCGATGAAGACCAGTTCCAGTGACGTCATCGTGCAGTTGCTTGGTGCGCCACGGTGCGCGTACAGGAAACATTCCTTTATTTTTAAAAAGAAACAAAAGTACATTAAAAGATTTTTCTAATTTTGCTAGTTTCAACCGGGAATCGAACCAACGAAAAATTTAAAATAAACCTTCGCTTGTTTATTCCACGATATGCTTCGATTCCCAGTTGAGACTAGCAAACTTTTAAAACCTTTTAATGCAGTTTTGTTTCTTTATAAAAAAGGAATGTTTGCTTTCAATAAACTGAGCTAACTATTAAAGGATTTAAAGTAATTCCCCTAAAGGGCCCATAACTTCTTTCCGCCCTATATGTATGATGCTATTTGAATTTAAATTAGTCATAGGCGGACTAATTAAGGGGTTTTTTTAAGTTAACCTCTAGTTTAACTTATTTAACACATTCGCTGACAGTGAAAGAGTTAAGCTGCGTTAACCATGCAGACACGTCTACGTACTGTCGCCAAAAGAGTTAATTTATGAAGATTTTCATATGTACGTAATCAATAATCATATTCCTACTCCAATACCGAATACTGTATTAGGAATTTTCTTTCCTATTACATTTCCGGCACATGGCGTCGGTTTTGTTCCAGGAAATAAAATTCCTACTACATAACCCGGTTTTGAAGTAGGAATAATTTGTCCTCTCCCAGTGCTGGTTATGTAACTTGGTAATGGACGGGGAACAAGGGGTTTATTTAGATGTAGCTGTAAATATGATGAGTCTACAACATAAGATCTATCGTTAGTAATGAATATAAAAATAATCACCAAATTAAAAATTAAAAAAACCGACTTCAACCGATTTCTCCAAGATCCCCGATTTGTTTCCATCATTGGTTTCCTCAAATCCTACTTTCTGAATGCAAATTTCTCGTAAATTAATGAAAAGTACCAAAAACGCCATACATGTACCTATAACATTTTAAGAGATCCCTCAATTTCTCCAAGATCCCATCATCAGACCTCAACTTGGTGCCAACGGGACCATCTCGGGGTAATACACGTTCGATCAGAAAAATAAAGTTTATAATCGGTTCACGATTCTCGGAGATATCAGATAACAACCACAATTGGAAAATAATAAACATATCTTCGCAGTCAGTGGCATACGAGTATTAAATATGTTTCACATCAGCACTTTTTACATTAACGTTTTGAGAATATTTATATATTATCCTCTATTTAACAAACATACAAACACAAACACACACACACACACACACACACACACACAGACAGAGACTCGCAATAAAAAACAGGAATGTTAATTAGTTAAGAATAAAGTAATATACCTAATTGTTAATTTGTACCTTCTATTACAAGACTATAACAACTTATAATATCATAACATAAACGTCCACTGTAATACTGTAAATAGTAATAACATCGTTTGTAAACCAAGGGGCGATTTCACTTCATTTTTTTATTTCTCCTGATTCCTATAAGACAGGTTTACCTAGTTTAGGGATCAGGACACTAATCCTAGGCTTATCAGATGTCCCCTGTATCGGTAAAATGTTTATGTACCTATGTAACAAGCTGTAATTTTAGATACCTAAATAAATCATTTTCATTTTCATTTTTTTTTTTCATAAGATGATATTCGATTTTAAAAATGTCTAGAACAGTTTAACTCGAGCCCTTACATTACGGGCTGAACTATTTTTTGTTGATCTTTTTAACTGTATTTCAATGTAAAATTAACTAAATGTGTCACTTGCACATGGAAAAGTACCTAGTGACGGTGTTTACAATGGACTTTATTTAAGAATACATAAGATCTGTTTTAAGAGTCGTGACAATGAACCTTTCCATGTACACTGACGCAAATGTGCTTATTACGTCCTTTGCTAATCTCCGTCAAAATACTCGCCCGTATTAAAATTACGCACTAAACATGGAAAAATGAGGAAGGTAGACAATAAAACATCATCCTTAATTAATATATATTTATTTGTAAATTAACTTGTTCGAACTAACATAGCAATATAGCTCAGGTTTCATGCACAAACCTTGCACCCAGCCCTTCAAAAACCTGCCATTCTCCTGCCGTCCTGAGTCTTAAGAACATCAAAATCAAATTAACAATAACGGTGCATCTAAAACGCTAATAATAATACAAAGCCGATAGAAATATGACTACGAATTTCCAATTAAGAGGCCTTACTGATTATAAAGATTATAAAAAAACATGAAATTATGATTATAGTAGGTAATGTAGGTATAGATTGACTGCATAATACATGATACTCCGATCCAGATTCTAGAATGTAAAACTGAAACGATTGGCATTTATTGAGTTTCATATTTACGAGAAAAAATAAGAATTTATGAAAAGGTCAATTTCGATAATTTTCCATGAAAAATCACTAAAATACATGTAAGTTGTACGATATTAGACCACACTAGTCCTGTTGAAGAAATTAAAACCAAAGTGTTACCATTAAAGATGATTCAAACAGAATAAGTACTAAATTCACATTTTTTTTAAGCATTAAGGCCTCTTAATAGTTACAAGCAAAAGTAGAGATTAGGTCATCGACGAGTTATAGTAGGTTTTGTACAAGATACGGATTGGTGTTACTCCTTACAAGCCGACTGGTAAATAGCGTATGTACAGCGCAGGCAATCAACGAGAGATATTTTAAGATTCCGCAGCCAAAATAGCAACGGAACCTTAACTGTTAAAGTCGGCACTTTAGCGTACACTACGAGAAAGAAGCGTTAAGAAAGGTAAGTTCGAAGAGAATTCGTATCTAAATTTAGAACATCGTAAAATTGATGATCTATGTCAAAAACGCCTCATCATCATCATCATTTCAGCTGAAAGACGTCCACTGCTGAACATAGGCCTCCCCCAAATTGCCACAATGGCCGGTCCTGCGCCACCCGCATCCAATCCAATCGTAATTTAGGATCCCAAAAATCTGTCATCATAATTCAAACTTTTTATAAAAAGTCAATTATTTTTATGTAAGTTTTTTGAAAATCCTTTTGAACATGATTTATAACAAAGCAACGCATGTTGTATAAAATTATGAAAATTTACTTAAAATGTAAGTGATACGCCGAAGTGGGTCGATTTTAGTATTACTACTCGTTGACTGAAAAATGCGAAACCATGTCGGTTCTAAATTACATCCTATTACCCTACGTGCATTCTTCGGTAATAGTGCGGTTTATAATTTAATACTAGCTAATATATAGGTAATATCT
>JALPQI010007978.1:0-13019 GCA_025490895.1 Thaumatotibia leucotreta | reverse complement strand
CTTCCACCTCTGGAACATATAGCTATTTAGCAAGGCAAGCCAAATCTGAGAGTTCTACGGGTCCCCTTGGGGTTCCACTCCGACCGACGAAGACACGCCGGAGGTGGAAACCCTGACCCTCTCGGGAACAATCGGGCCCGTGGGGTCGTTACTGCCCAACAACTCGCCACGAGCTGCCCTGCGGCCTTATTTTAGTTATTATTACAAAAGTAAATGGAGAACCAACTGCGTGTTATGTTGGGTTGGGTGTATAGTAATACAGAGTTAATTACTGGTTTTCATTTATTAAAGTAACACACATCTCGTTTTTCATACCAAGCAATATAAGCAGAAATACCCTTAGGAGCACGAGGATGACGAATACAAGATGTATAATAAGTACAATTGAATAGGTACATCAAAATAAAAACATCCTTAGTCTCAATTTTATATGTTTTATTTTAGATGGTAACCCCTGAATACCCATCTTACGATATACATGAAATATACAATGCAATGGATAAGGGCCCAGTGAAACGCCGCTTCGTAAGTACTGATATGTGTCTCAATATAGACTCTAATCGTGCATTATCGAACCCTGATTGGTGATTATTATGTGAATTGATGCATCTTAACTTTTACCTTACAGGTTTGCTGTCCTAGTTGTGGCTGCGAATTTGGTGCGGCCATCGGGAGAACGTCCAATACCACATTGCTTTCAACAACAGAACCAGTCAAAGAAAATAAAGTTTCCATCTTACAGGAATCAAGTTTAGACGACACAAATACGAGAAAAACTTAAAAAAATTGTAAAAAAAAACATTGCAATATGCAATCAACATGGCAAAATATAAAAATGTAAAACGAAGGAATGACAGAATATTGAAGCAAAATATTTCTCTCAGAGAAGTAATCAAACATTTAAGAAAAAATAAATCTCAGACTGTTATGCGTAATACATTATCTGGAGTAGAGCGAGATATTTTCACAAATGTTTTGAAAAAACAAGTATCAAAAGGAAAAAAGACTTTTATTAAATTTACACCGGCCATAAAAAAGTTCGCCTTGACTTTTAACTATTATTCCCCTGCTGCATACAAATACGTGCGAAGGCAATTAGATTCAAGTTTGCCTCATCCATCCACGCTGGCTAAATGGTATAGTTGAAGTTTTTTGAGCTGAGCTCGTTCTCTTAAAATTCCAGTAGCCTTGGGTTGTAAACCACAAAGTAAGATAACAAGCACTCAGTAAAAGCAGAATGTAACTGCCTTAGAAAGTTAGTATAGATTATCGACTCTATTCTTTGCACAATAGACAACAAAATATACAAACTAAATAATGGCACGCGACTAATGATCCTGGCGGCACGCCTTTTATCTCTAAGTGCAAAATGTGGGAAGTGTTATTTTTTGGTCAACGCATTGTTATTGTTAGGATAAGGGTACAGAGCCGATAATCTAGTGAACATTTACGGTACCATATTGTCCTTTTTCTACTCAACAATTTTTTTCGACTACCTGGCAGTTATATAATGTAGAAAAAGTTATGAGCGCCATTATTTAGTTTTTTATTTTGTAGTCTATTGTGCAAATAATAGAGTCGATATTGTCGATAATCTATACTAACTTTCTACGGCGGTTATATTAAGCTTTTACTGAGCGCTTGTTATATTACTTTGTGGTTTACAACCCAAGGCTACTGGAATTTTAAGAGAACGAGCTCAGCTCAAAATTGCCCAAGTATACCAGGTAATTGATGCCAACCGAGGCACTAAAAACAAAATTTGAATTTAGCGACAAAAACTTGGCATGCCTCATAGTAGACGAGATGGCAATTAGGCAACAAAAGCTTTTTAACGGGCGTACAGTTGAAGGTACAGTGACACTAGGTTCTCCAAATGAAGTAGCCACCTAAGCATATGTCCTAATGCTGGTCTCATTGAATGATTCGGTTAAACTGCCATTGGGATACTTTTTTATAAATGGTCTTAGTGCCGACCAAAGATGCGGAATTATTAATGCTTGCCTTAGAAAGTGTAACCAAGCAGGGGTTGCCCCATTGTAATTATAACATTTGACGGATGCCCTGCCAACTTAGCAACAGCCAAAAAACACTTGGATGTAATTTACAAGACACAAGCTTAAAAACGTATTTTAATCACCCAGTCATTTTAGATCCTTGCCATATGGTAAAATTGGTGCGAAATACATTTGAATCTAAAAAAGGTTTCATAACAGAAAATGGGGATCATATCGAATGGAGCTATTTAGAAAACTTGAAAAATTACAAGACAATTTAGGGCTACATTTTGCCAACAAACTAACAGACAGGCATTTAAATTTTCGAAATAATATTATGAATGTGAAACTAGCTACACAAACATTGAGCAATAGTGTTGCGAACGCTCTTACCTTGTGTGCCGAAGAATTTCACTTACATGAATTTGCAGGAGCCGCCGCGACAGCATTTATTAAAATAATCAACAACGATTTATTCGACATTCTAAATTCCAGTTCATTGACAAATAAAGGATTCAAACACCCAGTTCATGCTAAAGATCAAATTTCGGTTTGGTGAAACGAAATCATACATACGTGGCCTAAAAATTGAAGTCAAAACTCCTACCAGACGAACCGTAAACGGCCGTAAAATGATATTGCGTACCCCGTCAGAAAAACTTTGCATAGAAAGTTTAGAAATTCTATTACGTGAGCTAATACTTGAAACCAAATTTTATCTTGTGCTATAAATTTAGCCAAGATCATATTGAATTGTTCTTCGGTGTTATAAGAAATCACGGACGATGCAACAATAACCCAAATGTAAGGCAATTTAAAGGAATATATCGCAAGACACTTGCTAATTTAGAACTCGGCTCTAAATTCACAGGGAACTGCATCCCGCTTATAGATTTTCTAATCCTTAATTGCACGAAGTCATCCGTAAAAAATATAAATGAAACAATACCAGGATTTCGGTCTGACGAAAGTGATGAATATGCTGTGCCAAGCGATTTAGAACAGACGCTTACGGAAAAAAATAATTGTGAAATATTTGCATCGATGCTTGATGCTAACGTTAACCTACCTGAAACAGTTGACCAAATTATTGGATATACCTATTGTTGGATTTGCCGCAAAAAAGTTAAATTCAAATTTAAATCATCATTCATTTTCAATCAATATTCTTTATTTGCGACAGAAAAAAAAAATTCCATAAACTCATATCATTAAAAGACTTTGGTGGCTTAATGTACCCATCCGTTTTGGTGTTTAAAGTGTGCTATCGTGCCGAGTGCGTCTTGCGTAATATTTTGAGAGCAGGAACTGGAAAGTGTTTGTACAGTAATCAATTTAACTGTGATATTGAACAAATGCTTCCAGTATATAGCTACATTCAGGGATATATTTGATGCTATTAGAGAACACTCAGACTCCGTTCATCATGATATCGCATTTGTAAAATCAATCATCGAAGAATTTCTCAGCATTGGCATGCATTATATTGCCAAAAGAGACTCTTTGTTGCATTCATCAAGACAAAAATTGAATAAACTTACCATATTTCGAGGTACTTGATGTGGAGTTAAAACTACGTGCGAAATTAAAGTTTTTTTTAAGGTTCCGTACCGCAAAAGAAAAAAAACGGACCCCTTACAGGATCACTTCGTTATCCGTCTGTGCGTCCATCTATCTATCAAGAGCCTTTATATCGCAAATAAACACTTTTATATTGATCAGGTACTTCGCGTTACGTACGGTTGGGCAGTGTTCGCAAAACTACATAACGTCCTTTTGCCCAACATACCTCAGTACCTCAAGACGATAGTCTTAAATCAATGTGTGTTACCAGTGATGACTTACGGCGCCGAAACGTAGTCCTTTACTATCTGCCTCATTTCAAAGTCACTCAACGAGCTATGGAGAGGACTCGGGATTTCTCTACGTGATAGAATCAGAAATAAGGAGATCCATAGACGAACAAAAGTCATCGACATATCCCTCCGGATTATCAAGTTGAAGAGGCAATGGACAGGCCACATTGCACGTAGAGCAGATGGTCAATGTGGTCGAAAATTGCTCGAGTGGAGACCACGGTTTGGTAAACGCAGTTTAGGACGTCTACCCACGAGATAGAGAGACGATATTATGAAGATCGCCGAAAGATAATGGATGATGGACGCTTTTAACCGGTGTATGTGTCCAAAAGAAATTTGCAAGGCGGTCCGGAACGTCTTATGGCTGAAATGATTATGATTTTGGCTGAAATATATTATTAAACGTACATGATATTACACTAATGTCTAATATGAGTGTCCTGTATTTAGAAAGTAAGAAGTGCCAAATGTATATAAATCAATAAATTGTGTTTATACATATGTAAATAAAATACTTGCGAACATTCATAGTTTAATATTCTTATTAATTACAAAAAATTAGAAATGCCTTATATTTGTGTTCCTGTGACATTTTAGGAGTTTTCTCGATTCCTGCTAGATCATCAGATAGTTTTATCCCTTCAGTATCAAGCCATACATAACATGTCTTATATGCTTAGTATAAATAAATATGAATGAACCAAATTAATTAAAAATATATCTATACTATGTGATGTGATATTTATGTTCAAATTAGAAGTTAGTTTAAAATGATATAAAATGTGAATGAATTAATAAGCGTATGAAATTAACATGTTATATAAAGTTGGACATATTTGATAAATTAACTGACGGAGACAAACTACAACTCTGAGCCAATGTCAAAAAAATAATCAAGTATACCGTAAAATCATTTATAACAATTATTATTATTCAAGTGGTTATCTCGTGGTTGATAACATCCATCTTAGTTTGACACATAGCACTTTTCGTGACGGCGCATGTCCGTGCAGTTATCTTTGACAAATTCAAATAGAAAATAGCCAATCACAACTTCGACTGACCAATCACAACTTTTTGTGAACAGCGGGCAATGTTTATATAGGCTAATATGGAAATTAGATATGTGTGATGCAATGAAGAGGGGGTGACACTTGTCAACGAAATTTCAGGACCGGTTTTGAAAGACAATTTTGTATGGCGTGAGACTTCCATGTTTTCTTTATTCGTAGCTTGATATGAGGAGATAGGAATTCGAAAACGCAGGGTGGTTGATTCATACATTTTAAAACTAGAACAAATAATATCCTATTGATTTTTTATTTATTTAATACCACTACATTTTTCTTCACCACGTACAATATTTAGGGACACTATTTTTTATTTTTCAAGGTTTGATTATTTTACTTTTCTTTTTGTTCAGCACCGCAGACGAAAATGTAAATTAATAATCAAATTTAATTTAAGTTTTCATGAACTATATCAACCAGTACTTTTTTAATGTGAAACTAAAAAAATGGCGAAATAGTGTAAAATCACCAATAGATTAACAGTTAAGCACCTTTCCCCGATTTATATATTTTTTGCATGACATATCGGACCATGAAAACTCGGTCTGCCGGACAGTAAAATTCATTGTGGTGCACAATCGCCCATATTCGATTTTTTACGTAATTGAAAGCTTATATTTTTCGGAGCTTTTCTTAATAAGGATTCCATATAAAACGCGATTTTAACTCTATTACCCCTCACTGCCGCGTGCGTGGCTTAACTGTTTGGGAATTCGCATGTGAGACGCGGTATAGTGTTGCCGCGTGTGAGAAAAATACTCCCGGGCGTATAAAATTATTCCTGATTTAATTATTTAGATCTTTAGACTTATCAGTCAATTTCTGGGTGGCAGTCATCTATTGGTGATTTTACCCTACATTGTTTTCCACGGAAGGCCATCTCAAATAGTCACAGTTATCTAACTATAAAAGTCTACTCTAAAAATACAATGTGTGTGCAAAACAAGATATTATTTACATTTCCAGAAAAGTTCGCCTTGACTGTTACGACGAAGGTATTATTCGTATTAATGGTTAATCTGACGGTTCACAAATAGACGAGGGACTGAAATAAATTTAGATGTACAAAAAAAAACATTTAATTTCCAATTATAAACGTATGGAAAATTTTAATGAACAATAAACTTCAAATGTAACAGACGGAATCAGATACACAATAAGAGCATAATTATTATGCACTAGCCGTGAGGAGTAACTGAGGTGTAGGTAATCTCTTGTACATTTGAATGCGTACCAGATGACGACGCCGGAAAGTGACCGTGCGCACGGCGATGGTTGTGTAATGAGGTTCCCTGAAACGAAGAAAATAACATCTAGTTACGCATTCTCCATTATTTCCTAAGAGTAGCTTAAAGCGGCAATTACACATGGTCGTGGGTTATTCCGACCTGTTACCACCAGCGTCAGCGGTGGTAACAACTGGGTATTTTTTACGCATGTTACCACTAAAGCAACTGGGAAAAAATCCGTTTTATTATCCCGCAGAAATAGGATGTAGGTTGACATAATCCCATGGCCATATTCTCTAATAACTGTGTGGGAGCAATTCTTTTTATGGCCCAGTAAATTGTCTAATCTTGACATGTCATAAAAACTCACGTAAGTAGCAAAACTGTTTTTATCATAACATGAAGTTTCATCTCCGAAAAGTTCTGTAACCGTTGTATTATAGCATTTGTGGTGTCTGATTGTTGTATAAAAGCGTTTGTTGGATTTATTCCGCTGGATAAGTTTGGAGTGAATATAAATAAAAATGAATGTAAATAAATACGCTTAATTATTGTTAATAAACGTACTATCTCTTTGTAATTGCCCGTAAATTGTCTGGTTTCGTACCTGAATGAACCTATCGCCGCAAACTTCACAGATGTAGGGTTTATCGCCGGTGTGCCTGCGAACATGCAGCGTGAGGTCGTTGCTCTGTGAAAACGCCTTGTCACAATACGTGCACTTGTAGGGTTTGTGACCAGTGTGTACACGCATGTGGCGAGACAATTTGTTACTACGTGAGAATCCTGTAAATATAACAACCATAAGATTAACTGTGGCATCTATAGCCAATTCAAGTTAGCAAAGTGGTACCTACCAGTGGTAGTGATTACTGATTAATAAAAAATATACAAAAAATTTAGTAGGTAATCACTATCATACCTAATGGCTAAGTTTAAAAAATACAAACACAACATTCAAGTTTGCAAGCCAGTTCCAATATTGTTCAAATCAAGATTACCTATAGGTACGTAACGTAGTTGTCGAGTTCTAAGAATACATTTTTGAACGCATCGAAATACCCGCAGAACGTAAACTCATATGTACAGTCAAGGAAATTGATTTATGTACCATGGCTAGATAGTATCAACGTTAAAATTACATGGCACTCGATAAGGGTGGCAAAATAAATAGATAAATTCGAATATTTAAATAATAATATTTCTTTTATACACTCAATTTTACTGCGATGAACTGTTCATAGGTATATTATTATAGGTTAATATTACTAATACGAAACGAAATCAATCTACACATTACGCATTCGAAAAATAACACGTAGGGTAAATTGCCAGTAACTGGCCAACCTTCAGTAACAGGTTATATAAAAACGAACTATGTATTTATAATTAGAATTGATTTTGGAAGGGACAGTGACATGACATATAGTTTCAAAATTAATTCTAATTATAAGCATATAGAGTTTATTTTTATAAAAGTTGTCCAGTTACTGGAGAGTGGCCAGTTACTAGCAATTTACCCTACTAAATTTCCTAAAGAATGTCAATTTCACTGTCATGCAAAATAATCTGTAAAATTAAATTACAACATTTTCGTACAAGATTTTTCGTAACACTCCTTCAAGGACAGAACTATTTCGGCACTTGTGTGGAGACATTCCTCTTCCTCTCCGGCCAGTTGTAACCAGCTATGCTATTCTCTTAATTACACATCCGACGCAGCATTCGTCAACGAGCTCGACGTCGAGACAGCCTTGTCTAAAATCCTAGCTGTTTGATTTGACATTAGGAATCGAGGCTGTGAGCGAGGTTGTGGGCGAGTTCGTCGTTGTTTTTCGTTAGAGAATACGAAGTTCGTACATTAAACGTCAAACTCTCGACGCAGTGTAGTTCCAGCTCACGCCGCATTCGTCGCCGAGCACTAGTGTCGTTTAAAGTACATTAGTGAATACCATTTTAGGCTCGACGCTGCACCAGCGCTGACACAGCGCTGACAGCAAGGCGGTTTCCTTAGTGAATAACACTGCTGGTGGGGCAAGTGGTTTAATGCAGCCTCATATTATTACAAGCATTATAATAAAGTCAAATCCGTCATCAATGCCTTAAAATAGGCGAGAAGCGAGCGAAAACCAAAAAAAAACAACAACCACACCAACATTTTCAATTCGACATGGAAGATCTAGAACAGAATGCAAATTCTTGTAAATGAATTAAAATTCCCAAAAGCGCCATACATGTACCAATAACATTTAAAGAGATGGCTCGATGTCTCCAAGATCCTATCACCAGACCCCAACTTGGTGCCAACGGGATCATCTCGGGGTTATACACGTTCGATAACAAAAAAAAGTTTTTGAAATCGATTAAAAAGTTCGTAAAAACTCCCTTTTTCACTTCAGACTTCCTTTACAATCAGCAGAATTCATCATTTCACGATCGTCGGCCTCTTTCGGCAATCCTCGGTTCTACTAGCCATTATGGGTTAACATCTATTATTTACAGTCAACAGCAGAAATCGCTATAGGTACACTTCAGGAGATCAAAGAGAGGTAAACATTTGAAATGTCAAAAAAATGTTGACTGTCATGTTCATACGTCGTTATCGCGGGTACAAAAACGATTTGACAGTACAGAAAAATTATGAAAAACAAGCAAAAACAGACGAGAAACTTATTTTGAGAAATTTATGCCTACTTACTCGTAACATAAGTTTAAAGGAGAGTGGGCAAATTGGCCTATTAACCAATAACGACAAACGATATGTCTCTGGATAGCTTATGTTAAGCTCCGTAACTTTTACTATGGCAGGAACTTCCAAATATGTGTGTGAAGAAACTTAAAAGCACTTAAGAACTGGGAGTTTCAGAGTATTTAACTATCGCAAGTGTTCGTGATTGACAGTTAGTGACAGTAATTATTACATGTTCCTAATAAGTCTTAAATTAGTAGTGTTTAATTTCCGCAAATGTGTCGTAGTCCCGTAAGATATTCTGCATATGTATATAAAAATACATTTAAGGATCATTGTATGTTATCCAAAAATATTCAAAGGTGAATATTACGAAATAAATGTCTCATTGCTAAATGATTATTTTACCTATAACTTTTTTCTCACAGCTGTTAGACCGTCTCTGCCTAAACAAAAATTGTAGAGTACAAAACAACCTTTCCAAAAATATATAGTGTGTTGTTATTGGCTATTAGGCCAGGGTCCATACATTTTTGCCCATCCTTCTTTATCAATATTAGTTATTTCTAATTTTTTCTACCTACCCAACCTCCATACTTGATTTGAGTATTCCTATTAACTAACCAGTCGCAATGCCAACTGCTAATTCACTTTTCCTATTTGACATTGTCACGTATTAGAAAAGACATTCGATCAATTATCCGTATAGATGAATCATGGAGAGCGTGGAATTGCATATCGTCCCTTAGCTAACAACACCGCTCAAGTCGAAAATTGGCGGTTTTTACATTTTAATGCCATTGGATGAAGCTGCGCATTGCGCGTCGAACCATTGGTCTCATGAAATAGATTTCGGCCAATCAGAAGCCGTAATTCAAAAAATAGTGACAGCGCTCAAGTCGGTTGGCGTCGCAACACCGCACAAGTCGTTAGTCTGTCATAATTTTCGCGGAAAATACTTCGCGCTCTGTGTTTTTTCTATTTTTAAGTGAATTTTATCGCTGGAACGTTCTTGCAAGTAGTTTTAATAGAAGATTAAGAGGTAAGCTATAGAATAAAGTAATGTTTATTGATGTACGCGTATTAATTTAGAAATAAATGATCAAATAATATCCTTACTTACTTAGGCGGTGTTTACTAACAATTTTTTCTTAACTTAGGCGGTGTTTCAAAATTTGTTATTTTTTACCTGACTGCCAAAGAGGAGGGTAATGTGTTTAGGATTCCACAAATATGGGTATCAAATGAAAGCTTGTGATGTGTGTTACACAAAATTGAAAGTTTTATCAAAATCGGTTCAGTAGTTTTTAGATTCTTGGTCGGGGGTTTTACGACTTTCTGTCGACTCAGTTAATAATAATATAAGCTTGTTATGAAATCCTATGATTGAAATGGTGTTTCAAATTTGTTATTTTTTTAGGAAACTCAATAATTGAAAGGCGCTATGGATGGAGAAGAAATTGATTCCTGGAGTGATCTGAGTTCAGGTGATGAATGGTTATGTGCCCAACTACAAAAATCAGGACTGATGTCAAAACATATTAAACGGCGTAAACAAAGTTGCAAAGAAGATAATAAAATAATTAAACTAGGTAAGTACTATGGGTTTGTTTTGAGGTCCGAATTTTATTTTTGTTATTTATGTTTTTAATAATTCCTATTATTTATTTTAGATGTGAATCAAAAAGATCCTCCTAAAAATGAAACTATTGCAACACCAATAAATGATCAAAACTTCGGGGAGTCCATAAAAGGTATTATAAGTAGCCAGGATAATGTAAACGCAATATTTGACCAGAACATAGACTTGGATAATATTGAAAACATTGACATTCACAATCTACAAGTTGTAGAAAAAGTTGGTAATGACTTCTTTGATCTGCAACATATACCACCCGAATTTGCTACAGTGACCATCGAGTATCCTCAGCCTTCTGCATTGAATGTAGCCAATATTTCGGTAGAAAGTGAGAACGTTGTACAAGAACTAGGAAATATTCATATCGAAGCTTTACCTACGAATACTCAAGACCCAGTTTCGGATATAGTAATTAACACAGATATAATAGATGAAAATAAAACAACTCAATATATACCACCCGAATTTGCTACAGTGACCATCAACAATCCTCAGTCTTTTGCATTGAATGTAGCCAATATCTCGGTAGAAAATGAGAACGTTGTACAAGAACTAGAAAATATTCACATTGAAGCTTTCCCTACTCAAGACCCAGTTTCGGATATAGTAATTAACACAGATACAGATATAATAGATGAAAATAAAACAACCCAAACCAATATACAGCAATCCAGTGTCTCTGCTACTCCATCATGTTCTTCAAAAGTGGTCATACTCAGCAATATTCCTTATCACGGGGATTTGTTAAGTAATAAAAAAAGACAGAACAAGGCGTCAAAAGATCCAAATAAATATAAACGCAATATAAATAAAGAATTACGGATGAAAGGTGAAAGTTATTTAGGATACAGAAGAGACAGAAAAGCAAAGACTAATGAAAAATTTAAAGTGAAACAAGACGTATTTAAGCCTGCAAGATCCATGAAACCACCCTGCACTTCTGCGTTTTGCAAGAAATCCAAACTCAGGTCATGTGACAACATAAACGAGGAACAGCGAAAATATTTGTTTGACAATTTCTGGAAGAACATGAACTGGGAGCAGCGAAGATCATTTATAACTTCTCACGTTAACAAAGTATCAAAGAAAGTTACAAAAAATCCAGAATCATCCAAAAGAACTGATAGTCGAACTTACGTTTTGACGATTGATAATGTACGTCACCAAGTCTGCAAAAAAATGTTCTTGGCCACTCTTGGAATTAAAGATTGGTTTATAAGATATTGGTTGACAAAAACCGATTGTGCTATGCCTCCCGATGTGTCTTCTTCAACCAGTAATCGCAGAAATCCAGAGAAAATTGAAGACCACAAACATGTTGAAAAGTTTTTAGGAGATCTTCCAAAGATGCCGTCACATTACTGTCGTGCTAAAACATCACGAGAATATTTAGAACCAATTTTCTCGAACATGACACAGCTCTATCACGCATATAAAGATAATTGTGAATTAGAGGGTAGAGAATGCCTTGGGCGTAAATTATTTGACAAATTATTTTTGAAACTCAATTTGAGCCTATTCCACCCAAAGAAGGATCAATGCGACGTTTGTTGCAGTCATAAAACTGGAAACATTACTGATGAAGAATACGCTCAACATGTTCTGAAGAAAGATCGAGCCAGGAAAGAAAAAGATACTGACAAAGGAATTGCACAGTCCGGAGCTTGTCACGTATTCACACAGGATGTTGAATCGGTAAAATTGGCCCCGTATCTTCAAGCTAGTGCAATTTATTATAAAACTAAATTATGCGTCCATAATTTTACATTATACAATATAGCAACTAAGGAAGTAATGTGTTATTGGTTCGATGAGTCAAATAGTACGCTTGAAGCCTCTGTTTTTGCTTCATGCTTAGTAGACCATCTAGAGAAGGTTTTGAGTCTGAAATTATTGCCTGTGGTTTTATATTCCGATGGTTGTTGTGCTCAAAATCGCAATGTTACCTTAAGCAATGCTTTATTACGTTTAGCGATTGAAAAAAATATTGTGATTACTCAAAAGTACCTGGAAAAAGGCCATACTCACATGGAATGTGATTCGGTACATAGTGCCATAGAGTGTAAAATTAAAAGGTAAAGAAATTTACCTTCCACAACAATACATGGCTATAAGTAAAAACTGCTAGGAGTGATCCTATGCCTTACCAAGCTTGTTATTTAGATTATACCTTTTTCACAGACTTTTCGAAAGAATTGATTTTATAAATCTATAAGGCCTGGTAAAAAAAGTAGGTGGACCCTGTCGTCACAGATTTACGTATGCTAGAATACAGACCAAAATGGCACAATTTGGTATAAAGTTAGTTTTTGATGACGAGCTTCACCCGTTACCACATCGTCCCACGGCAATTACAGCATTAAAACAAATAAATAGCTTGCAAAAATTGTACGCAGCTAGAATACCAATTACAAAGCGGAAGTATCAAGATTTTGCAACACCTAAAAAGTGTATTGCCATCTAGTTGCCATTCTTTTTATGATGACCCTTCCGCACAGCAATCACTAAAGACTGCAACTAAAACTAAAGGACTAGA
>JALPQI010007977.1:0-41904 GCA_025490895.1 Thaumatotibia leucotreta | reverse complement strand
ACTACAGCTGTTGTTATATCTGTACAGTTAAAAGTAGGATTTTAATACCAAACCAACAGTTGGTTTTGCTTCACAAATATACAATACAATATAAAGTCATTTCCTAATTGGCGCCCTCTAGTTAGAACTTAGACCATTTAGAAAAGCTGTTCTTTTAACTGGCGCCATCTAGTTTATTGATGAGTAATGATTGTACAACTGACATTGGGTACTGACGGGAGGTGTGTAGTAGTGTGCGTTACAGGGTAAAATTTCATAATTTTCTAGTTTTTGCATTATTGCGATTTAGAAGAACAGTATTTTGTGCAGGTTGCTATCAATTTGTACATTAGATTTTTTTGCTCCTTGCGCGTATCTCAAAACATGTTAACTCTGATCTTCGGGTTAGCAGAAAATGACGAAAATATGGTGTTTGTGCAATTGTAGCGCCATCTTTTAGCAGATAAGCGGCAGGGATAGGGTCGAATCCACCTTAACTTCTTTTTGATTACAATGCTACCACAATGTCTTCTAGTATTACCACACCTTTTGCCTGACAATCAAAACATACGAATATACTTGACAAAATAACCTGTACCTAAAAAAACAATTGAAATAAATAATTTAAACAAATTGTTGTTATGATAAAAAGTACTGAAAATATTAAAAAGTATTCAAAAAGATTTAAAAAAAGAAAAAAAAATTTTTTTTGGTGGAATTGACATTGTCTCATAATATTTTTTGTTTATTTTGATGTCTAGAATACATAGTTAAAATCTTTCGGAATGCCCGCGAGCACCCTGTATTATTATAACCAACTGTGTTCCAACAAAAATGTGACAAACCCATTTTAAACCTCAAAATAAGCGAATGTAAGTTCAGGACTCAACACTGGTGGTGTTGTAAAGGACTCTCGGCTTTTATGGGAGTGTACTCGATTTTTACCCAGGACTCAGGAGGATAAGTGATGAAGAAGACAAATAAAAAATAAAATACAAAAAAATGCTTTCATTTTACATTTCCCAATTTATTTCCCATAATTTTAACCCGTAATAAGGCACCCCTGCCTTATTACGGGTTAAAACTGGTTAGCAATAGTATATATAGTACTTATACTGCTTAGTAATTTAACCATACCTACTGTCTCAAAAATTATGGCACGCTGTCGTATGTGTTCACTGGTAATTCAACTTCTTTTTAAAATAGGCTTTGAAACGTTCGCTCTTATCATTTTAAGTTCTTTAGAAGAAAATTTTGTCATATCAATGTTAGTTAGGAGAAAAGAAAAGTTTTTAGGTATTTACGTGTTTTTAAGAAAATCCTAGTTGTGACAGCCATATTAAACAAAAAGGCGTACAAACATTACACAGGTATATAATGTTTTTATTAGGAATTATTTTAAATAAATAAATAAATAACAAAAAGGTTGTGGAAACCTGAAAACTTGATTTGACAATGACATAAGAGACTTGACAATAACGCATCTGTCGTAGTTTCGTTGGCCTCGAACTCCAATTACTAGATTAGATACTTAAATACATAGACATCCATGACCAAGGAACAAACATTTGTGATAAATAAATACACAAAGAATGCCCTCGCCGGGATTCGAACCCGGAACCTCCAGCTTCGTAGGCAGGGTCACTACCAACTAGGCTATGTTTCTTAATGAAACAGAAACAAAGAAAAATCTATGCTTAGAAATTAAACCTTCACCTAGACGACTTTAGACTGAGCCTGTGAGCTGGGATGACCCCTGGGTTGAGTTGCCCGAAAAGAAAAAAAAAATAGTCAACTTGCCATGTGGGCTCAGTGCTCTGTGCATCATACTTATTTGTGATACAAGTGTTGAAGCACTCTTCTCATCATTTTCTGCATGAGTGTTGGTGATTTTAAACACAAAGTGAGGGTTACTATCATAAGTTAAAAAAAATGTTGTGATTGAATTTGAAACCTAGGCTACTCATGAACTCTGTCAAAGTGTTGTAATAATGTTATAAATCAAATTGTAAGAGGTCTCTAACTAGATACAGGTCATTTCAAAATGATGTGCTTCATCAGTGGTATAAGGTTGCCATTAGTCAAGCATACATTCATTAAAAACACTTACCACATCATCATCAACCAAATCCTCCATGTTTTCACCGTTTGCGAGAGATTCTTGCCTCCTGCAACAAGGCCATAGGACGATTAACATTACAACCTTCTGTAACTGCAACTATTTCATTGAACAAATCTGTTCCAGAGAGACTTAGATGGTACACAGAATATTCTTAACAATTCTAGGGTGAAGGCACACCTTACTGTTAAATGACATGACCAAAATGAAAATTTATTTAGTTGCAGGTCATGCCTGATACATTAATGCGATGTTAAAAACATATTTACAGGGTCGTCTGTGCAGCATGCAACTATGAGAGATTATTTATAATCTTAAGTCAACTGCTAAAACTTACTAAAAGCATTGCGTTTATCCTTTTCTTAAATTGTTTAATATCAAGGTTTTTGAAGGTATTAGGAAGCTTATTGTAGACTTTGACACAAATAGAAATAGTTCATAAAGCAGCATTAGCACTCAGATCATCATTGTATTTGAAATAAATATTACTGATGTCGAATAAGTTTACTTATCACATGGAATTTTATCAATTCATACAAAGTTACGAACAACAAACTGCTTTAAGCTCTTAGGCAGTTTAAACCAATAAAATTAGTAAACAAAGTAATAGATCCGATCGGTAATATACCCACATGAGAACAACAAGCGCAAATGATATACTTATTTATTTATTCATACCTTTAAGTTCAGTTCAGTTGGCTAGGTAAATATAAAAACAATGTGCGAATGTATTGCATTTTAGTATAACATTACTACGATTTCAATGCATGATGATATATTTACAGCGGTTTGGTTCACAGCGTGAATGTATTTGTTTACAATGATATGAACTTACGTCTCGGTATACGTTTCAAGGGATTGAAAATACTTTTTGAGAAGCATGGCGCGACATAAAATGTACTTGTTTCGATTTTAATAACACAGACAAATACACAGAAAAACGACAACACACTCAAAACCACTTCACTGCTAAATGTTACTTACATAGAGTCAGCAAAAGTTTCAAATAACAGAAAAACGAAGTAAGGAAAGTAAGCACAACTTAGCGCTAAGTAGTTACGACGGCCATATTAGTACCGGAAACGAATAAAGCGGTAAAGCGCTGGTGCGAGCGAATGGCGACATACTTCCTTTATCGGAGCGCCGTGATTGGGCGAAAGTTAAAAATAATAATGGCGGCGAAAATCAAGGCATTCATTGGTAATTCTTTTTTTTTTATTATTGAAACTAAACCACAACGGAATGACAGCAAACAGCCAAGGTAAGAAATATTTAGACAGAAAATCATTTAAATAAATGTTCAAACAATAAATAACGAAGAAAGCTTCATTTTAAACATTAATCTACGTAAATTAAAAAGTATGTGGTAAAAAAATTTGAATTTCGCCTAGGGTTTTTTAGTGCACTAACGTGAGTTTGCCAGACTATACTCTGGCCAAACAGCTTGTCGCTACAAAAAGGCGGCAATTACAAATTTTCTATGATAATTCTTTGCGCCTACATTTTTTTAATTCTCGCCTTTATATTATAACCATGCGCCCATGAGATTGGGAATATTAAAAAAACCGGAAAAACCAAACTCAAGCATGTTAACGACCCATCAACTTACCCTCTGCAAGTTTTGCGAACCATTAAATATGGGATTTTAACGCCAGCGGCATCGCCACGCTCTTGTGTAGGATTGCTTTAAAAATAAACACTGTTTTAATACCACTGTACTAATTTCAGCAATATGTATAATAAATTCCCATTTGTAACCCAGCTACCAAATCCAGGCCGTAAGAATACAGAGTTGTCACCACCCCAACTCCTCCTGCGGGTGTCGTAAGTCGACTAAGGGATTGAAGTTTCACTGACCATTCTTTGATAGAAAATTAATGATGGGCAGTAGTGTTATCATAGTGGACACATTACTGCAATTGCTCAGCGTAGCGATTATGGGCATTTACCTCCTAATGCGTCTAAACGCATAGTTGATAGGAGAGGCCTACATCCAGCAGTGGACTATCATAGGCTGATGATGTAAGTATGATGTAGCAAATCTGGCCATGAGATGGGAAAGTTAATCCCACCCACTTCATAGCTGGCTACCAGGTGATAAACCATATTTCCCATTTGGCAGCCCCATATTTCCGATTTGATTACTTTTAATTAAGTACAAATTATAATAACAGCCCTTCAGGTCTGAGCGAGTTCTTGAAAATTTGGTATTCTGTCTATCATCATCATGTCATCCGAAAGACGTCCACTGCTGAACATAGGCCTCCCCTAAAGATTGCCACATTGACCGGTCCTGTGCATCCAACGGACTCTTGCATTGCAACCTTCACCAGGTCGCCGTCGGCCGCCACTCGAGAACCTTCCCGCCCCAACTGCCATCGGTTCTACGCGCAATGTGCCCCGCCCACTGTTTATACTAATTTCGATTTATACCTCGTGTTAGAGCGGCTGCCAGTACTATGATCATCCCTGAAGCTGCGTTCATCCCGGCTGCGGGGATTATTGTTGTTCCGGTACGAGTTGTCTTTCTTGTCAAATGGCCTTTTCGACTTTGTGGCGCTCTGAGAATAAAAATCCAGATTTTTTTTGGGATATCTTACACAAGCAGTCAGTAAGCTCAATTAGGGTTTTCTGAAATGACGTTCACCAGGGCGGCAGCACTAAGGCGTCAGGTCCAGAAACTTGTCTAAATTCGCAGTATGAGTTAATAAAATTATATAAAAAAAATTTCTTTGGGCCTTTTAGATAATTGTGTTTCTTAGTGGGATCTTAACGGCTAAGTGGCGCCAACTAGTGGCATACGTTTTCGAAAAAACCCTCATTAAAGCTTGTGATGTGGGTACCAAGCGACGATATATATAATAGGTAGATACATATAGATACTTAAATACATACAGCACGACAAAGGAACAAATATTTGTGATAAATAATTACACAAATAATGCCCTCTATGGGATTTTAACCGGTATTTCATATAAATTCTAGGGTATAAATATATCTATAATCTACACAATATCACCTTTTGCTGTTGAGCAAAGGAATTAGATTTAAATCTTGTTTTCATTCACATGTTTGTATATGATATTTTTATATGTCTACTAAAACCAGTCTCCTCTTAGTTGCTCAAAGATTAGCTAGAAAAGATTCCTTAAAGGGACAAGTTCGCCTTTGTACGGTTGATAAAGTGTTTCTTACTCCTACATTTACCTTATGAGCAATATTGATGTTGAGTTTCAAAGGCTCAGTCCTGTTTAGTTTCATCATAGCAAACTTTGCTTCCCTGTGGACAAAAACTTGGATAAGATAAAAAATATCTCTAGCATAAAAGAGCATTTTTTGCTTTTTAAACAATGAAATTGAAAATATAAGATAAAGATACACATAAACAAATAAAAAAAAATAACATTTATACTTTAATCTAGATTTAACTAACAAGTACATACCCTGGTGTCTCAAATGCTACCAAAGCATATCTCTTATCTGGGTTCTTGCTCACAAAAACTTCAGTCAGCTGGCCATATTTAGAAAAGGCAGTGGACAATCCGTCATCGCTGAGGCCGTTTGGAATGTTGGTTATGTAGAGCCGGCAATGGTCTAGGTTCACAAAGCCACTGAAAGAAAGATCATTGGTTATCTTTGTTGGTGAGCTATGACTTTCCAGCAACTTCTATAACACAGTACTGTAAGCCCGCCCAACTATATCACACAATCTTCTTTTTAACTTTGTCTAAATGTGCATTCAGACCAAACAAGCATTTGCTATACTAATCCCCTACTCTATGAAATTTGATTGTTACACAAAACATGATTCATTGATTTCGTAGAGTGTGGGATAGAACAGAGAATGCTTGTTTGGTCTGAATGCACCTTAAGTTTTTATTATGTGGAATTTTTGCCTAAAATTACACATATTGTAAGATATTCCATTAAGTTTTGGACCATTGTTGAAAGCATTTGAACTATAGTTAAGTGGTGTAACACCTTTGCTGCGGCAATGAAATTAAATTGTAATTAACCATACTTGTACAGGTCACATATGACCTGTTCCGCGCTGAGCGTGTTAATGGTATTCTTGGCACAGAAGGTAACACTTTTCTGCAAGCTTGGAGGAATGATTTTTCATAGTACTTTTCTGCACAACTAGATGGTACTGCTCAGATTGTGTTTTTTTTTTTTCATATTGGCTTGTAGAACATTATATGATCTTTGTGTTGAATGTAGCCCACTATCAACAATAGTATTACAAATTCCATCATTTCTCTTTTATAACCGCAGCAAGCAGGCACAAATATTGTTATTCTTATTATCAAGAAGGTTGGCCAGAGTATAAGTAACTATTTTATAAGGAGCATAGCACAGCTTGCGGACCTGCACACCTTGCTTCATAAGTTGGCTCATTCAGTATGGTCCCAGTTAATGGTAATTTCTAGAAGTCTCCCGATGCATTATTAGTAAGTTACCTGCCACTGTCCTCAGCATTTTGAGGATCATAGCTAGAGTTGTCAAAGTCCTCTCTCATGGGGTCCCAATCTTGGTTGTAGCCTCTACTCCGAGCTGTCATGGTGCTGTGCTGTTTAACAACATAATTAAAGATAATAACGAACATGTGTGTTGATAAAGTGTTATTTTGCTTAATATTGTTATCGATTTTCCTACTTATGCAACATTAACAGGACAGATAAATAATTTTAACATAGTTTTAGGAACTCAATTTAATTTTTGTCACTGTAAGCGCGAATACCCATTAAAAAACTTGTTTATAAAACGCGGGAAACAGGACTTACGACCTTGAAGTAAATTAGGATTTTTTGTTTAATAGGTAACCTGAACAATATGCAAAACTGGACAGAATAAAACAGTAATAAAATAAAATAAATAGGCACTCTTGACGTTGACAAGTTAAGAGTAAGTAAATGTAAATATCGTCAGTAGAAAACAGATATTCGTAATCTAATTTAAAACATGTGTATTTAAAAATATACGTTAAATTAAGATATACAACTCACGTGTGTAGTTCAATAAAGAGACTAAAATATACTTACGAATTAAAATGGTAAAAAGTAAAGTGTATTATTTTGAATAAATAAGATCACTCACCTTTCACAATTTTAAGAAATGAATGACAGAAACAACAAAAAGCTGCCGGTTAAAACAAAGACAACACAACGCCGTGTCCGTAACGGCAAGACAACTGATTTTTTTTTTTACTTTATGTCACAGCATTCGGCTTTGTTCACACCTCTTTTGATCCCTGTTGCCATGAAGCACACAACTAATATTTGCTATATACATATAAAGACAATTAATTTTAACATTATTGTTTTGTAATATTTATAGTTGTTTATATTATAATGTGATCCCAAAGTAATCCGTAAATGATCTCTATGGAATAATAATTACAATTCAACTACCGCGAAACGAAACGCTATGTTATGACATCAACTTTGACAGCTGCAATTCTTGACCATTTTACACTTGCTGTTATTTAGTATTCTTCCTATTGAATCACAATTAGATATTACCTCTTATTACAAGGGACCATGTATTATATTCCTATGGATATTACTCTATCCCAATTTCCGTGAACGTAAGATGTCGTTCTAAAGACATACATAACCTATCTTCGTTCACTTGTGATAAGAAAATTTGTGAATAATATTGAGAAATATTCCATAGTAAATAACAATTTAAATATGAAGAATGGATGATTTAGAGAAGCACGCTTCCTCCTATCAACAGGACCAAGAAATACTGGACGGTACGTACGATTTGCGTGATATTTGAAGGAGTAATTTGAGACCAATTGGATTTAATATTTTCTTAGAACCAGCAACAGGTATCCGACCTATGACGCACTTTTTCGTTTTATGCGACACTTTGAATGTTTATATACAATTGTTTTTACTAAATCAGTAAATAATGATAGCTGCACATATGTGTGGAATAAAAATAAGTGTGTATATTGAGATATTTCTATACTATTATATCTTATTAGCTCAGAAATGGATTATGAAAAATATTCCAAAATCATGTTTATGTTGTTGAAAAATTATATTATGTCATATTGTTGTTTATAACCTTTGACTCTTGGTATAATGTCATGCTTCAAAGAAAACATTACTTTACAAACAATGAGAAACATGGCTATTGTATGAACACAGTATACCTCTAATATTAATTGTAGATGATCTGTTCACTAGAGTATAATTAAGAAGTGTGAACTAGGCTTCTATTAACATACACAAGTGTTATTTTTTGTATTCAAATTTGGAATCCTAATTGGATTTAAACTTTCGTGAGTCATGATAACTATAAATATAATTAAACAGTTAAACTCATGTTTATACACCGTGTTTTTATTGATTATATTTTTTTCCGTTATATTAAAGGGAAGCTTATTTAGGTCAAAAATAATCAATTTCTCTAAGGTAACTAATACCTTAACTCTTACTGTTATTGAGCAATGACTGAACAAGTGTATTGAAACCTTTATTACATCCTAATGTTACTTATGTTGACATGTGATGTCAGTCATCTGAGATCTTATTATTAAGGTTCTGTCACACTTGCCATTTCAATTATTATGTATGTAAAGGAAAAAAAATCTTTTACGAAATTAACAAAAGCGTGTATTGGCTTTTATGTCCCAAGTAACCTGTTAAATTTAACGGAAATGTAAAAAACACCCTGTATAGTCACTATATGCAACATGTTTCGGAGAGCCTAGGGGCCCGTTTCTCGAAAGCTTGTAACTTGTAATAAAAGTAGAAGTCTCTTTTTGACACTATTAATTAGGTAAGGACTTCTGCTTGTATTACAAGTTACAAGCTTTTGAGAAATAGGCCCTAGGTCTCCATTATCGAGCACTGAGCCTGTTGGTTTGTTTGTTTGAAATCCTAAATCATACTCTGCATTATAAAGAGAAAAATATCCAAACCAAAAGCAATTTTTCATTTATACAATAGAAAATTCAAGTTAAATTACACATTAACAATATATCTAGTAGTCAGCTGTTACTTTTATTTATACTACTGTATTGGTAGTAAACAACCCTATATAGGTTCTACTTATACTTAAAGAATTCTACGCTGGATCAGACAATGCAATAGGGCCACATTGTTACATCGCCAAAATAAAATAAGTTTTAAGTTTTTTCGGTGTCTTGGTTTTTACTGTTACACTCTGTAACTTATTGGAATAAAATAAATAAATAATGCACCTGAAAAGCTGGTAAGGAATAATTACTAAAGTAGTTATCCTGGACACCCAAGAGAGTAAACATCTTACAAAGGCCAGAATCAAGTAAATTGGAGGAAGCCTTTGACTCCTGGCAAATGGACACACAAAAGACACCAAATAAAAAGATCTATCAAGGTTATACCCATTCTAATTAAACTAAAATGTTTGAAAACTGATTCACAAGATACAAGACATGAAACAGTCAAATTGAGAATGATCTTCTTTTTTGAAGTTTATGCATATTCAAGTAAAAAAAATACCAAATAAACATGATTAAAAATGGATACTTGCAAGGACATGAGAACAATTTTTTTTACTACTTTTTATTCCCCCTCCCCCCTCACCAGGGGATGCAATATAAAAGTAAAAAAAAAAAAAAAAAAATATTTTATGGAAAAAAGTTATAAGGTCGATTCACAATTTGACAGTGACTCCCACACTAGGCTAAGCCTGTATCGTGGAAATCAAAAACATTGAGAGGTTGCCTGTAACAATGCGGCATATGAACAAAGTGCATGCAGTCTTATAGTAACTATTAATTAAATAAGGACACTAAAAATAGAGTGATGTTAATAATTTTATATTCTAAACAGTAAGATCAGATCACCATATTATTTGGTGATTATGAAACTCTAGATTTTTCCGTGTTTTTTAGACTTAAAAAAAATTACTGTCAATCCTACTATCTATTTCAATTGACTTTTCTCGATGACATCACATGAAATTCCCCTTTTGTGAATTAAATTAGACCTAATGGACATTGGCTGTGTGGCGACGGCAGTAAGAATACATTTGTCACCACCCCAACTCCTCCTTTGGGTGTCGCTAGACTCGACTAAGGGATTGAAGTGTCACTGACCATTGTTTGATAAAAGATTGCTGATGGGCAGCAGCGTCATCATAGTGGACACATTACTGCGATCGCCAATCCGCTTGCCCAGCGTGGCGATTATGGGCATTTACCTCCTAATGCGTCTATACGCATAGTTAATAGGGGAGGCCTACGTCCAGCAATAGACTATCATAGGCTGATGATACATCATCAGTAATGTCCATTACAATGGACATTACTTTAGAGTTGATAATCAAAGTGGAACTTCTTAAAGAATCTAAAAAAATCAAGCAGTTTGGAAACAAATGTGATTTTGCCCGGAAATTCGCACGTTTTCACGCAATTCGCTTCGCACGTTACTATACCTACATAAAAACCTTCCTCTTGAATTACTCTACCTTGTAAAAAAATCTCATGAAAATCCGTTGCGTAGTTTTAAAGATTTAAGCGTAGGTACAAAGGGACATAGGGACAGAAAAAGTGATTTTATTTCATACTATGTAGTGATTTATCACAAATATCTGTATTAAATATATCGTCGCCTTAATTGAGATTACCATGGGACTAGGTTGATTTGTGTGAGATGTCTCAAAATATTTATTTATTGACATTTTTCTGTTCAGCCCGCGGTATAAACATGACAGTGGACGAGGTGGCAGGGCTCCCGACCGTGAAGTACGCCGAGAAGGTGCAGTCGCTGCACCTCAATGAGGAGGACCTGGCCTTTCTCAAGGGTCTCCGGAGGCGGATCAAGAATCGGGTGAGAATTAATTCATAATATACATAGCAAAGCCTGGCAGAAATTCACTTTTCACTAGTGCTTAATTAAATATCGACTATTCTTTCGATATCCATCCAAACTACCATTTTTAGGGTTCCGTAGCCAAAATGGCAAAAACGGAACCCTTATAGATTCGTTATGTCCGTCTGTCCGTCTGTCCGTCTGTCACAGCTAATTTACTCGGAAACTATAAATGCTACAGTAACGAAATTTGGTAAGGGTATGTTTTGTATAAACAGCTACAGGATTATGATACTAAATTGTAAAAAAAACCATTGGGGTGAGGGCCCTCCATACATGTAACTGGGGGATAAAAAAAATTTTTTTGTTGTATATAAGCGTGTGGGGTATTAATAGAAAGGTCTTTGTAAATGATATGAAGGTTTATACATTTCATTTTTATTTAAGCAAATCATTTTCGAGATATCAGCTCTCAAAGTATGAAAAATGTGTCCCCCCCCCTTTATTTTTTAAACTACGCGATATAAAATTCTAAAAAAAAATATGTTATGCACATTAATAAACTCTATCAACGATTTTTGGTTTGATTAAATTATCTCCTGTAGTTTTTGAAGTAGGTTGATTTAACTGTATTTTTTTAATAATAAATTGATAATGGTACGGAACCCTTTGCGCGCGAGTCCGACTCGCACTTGGCCGGTTTTATTTTAATTGACAACGTTTCAAAAATTTCAATGTCCCTTATTCGAAAACCATTTCGAGATATAGGTACGCATGTAGATCACAAAAATGTATTTTTTAATTTTTTATCGCGATATTTATGTAAAAAATCGCAATAATAGTTTAAAGGGGAAGTGACGTCACATAGCTGACTTGCCACATCAGATGACACATTCAGAGATGCCACTATAACCAAAAAATGTTGCGGTTGGAATGTCTCTTGTGTTTGGCAGTCACACTTGACATTTGTCACCGATTTTCGTCGTTTTCTTATGTGTTTGAAACATCACTTGTGACGTCATTTAGCTGATTCTAGATGTTTGTAACTTACGCTCTTTCTGCTCGAAATAGTAATAAAAGAGGATTTTCTCACTAAGTTTGCGATTTAATTGAAAAGTAAAAAATACGTGTATCTTTTAATATTGACTTCTTTCAAAACAGACAATAAAAACTTGCACTAAAAAATATGAAATGTTGTCAATTAAACACGTCTGCCGCATGCATCCGGATAGGTGGGCTACCGTAGCCACCAAGTGGATGCCGCAAAGTAGGCGCGGACGAGGCAGACCCAAACGGAGATGGCGGGACGACCTGGATGCCTTTCTTAATAACTGGTCGGAGGAAGCACACACTTGGGAGTCTTGGAGTTTAAAGGGAGAAGCCTTTGCCCAGCAGTGGGACACAAATATAGGCTGAATAAAAAAAAACACATTGATCAAACTTACTATCTCTCCCTAATTGTTCTACTTCTTTTCCAGATATCAAAATAATAAAGACTTAAAGTTGAAACGCCAACTTTTTTATTCAAAACATTCTGATATTGTGTCAGTGCACATGGAAAGGTACCTTGTCACGGTGCTTAAAATGGAATATATTAAAGAATATATAAGGTATATTTTAAGAGTCGTTACAAGGTACCTTTCCGTGTGCACTGACACTATTTATTGTGAATACCATTGCCTCGAGGATGTAAGTTTTTTTACAAGTGCATTTTCAACTTTAACTAGAAGAAACTAGGTGCAATAAATTTCTAATTCACAAATTATTGATATGGATGTCGATATTTAATTAAGCACTAGTGACAAGTACAATTTTGCTCCCGTCGTCCGGGCTTTGCACATAAGCCCACTGGTTGTGGTCTCGGCAGTAAGAAATTAAAATGAAGACCGTTTTTTAGCAGGTTCTGTCATATTTTACTTGACTGCCCCGTAACTAAAGGGCTTGTCCATTAATCACGTCATACGATATTGGCCTATTTTGGACCCCTCCCTCCCCTATGGTGATAGTTTCAGGACCCCCCTAGCCAATATGACGTGTAATATTGCCAACGTTTTTTCTAAATCTGGTTATATTAAAAAAGAGATCTTAAAGAAAACAATAGACGATTTTTTTTACTAGCTATTTATAGTGCTGTTCAGCAGTAACAAAAAATTACACGTGATTTGTTGATGACCCCCCCCCCCCCCCTTCCCTATGGTGATAATTGGTAATTTTTTCTTGACCCCCAGTTTGTGTAACAACTTTCAGCATTGAAAAAGGGCGACAAATTCATATTTTGTATGAGCGATCAACAATAGGAACCTATATCTATTAAATTTGCCACCTTGTACAGTCAAGTCGCTTAAAAACATAAAAAATATACTCTATCAATGTATATTAACTTCGTATCTTGGAAGGTGTTAAGACTGGATATATTAATGTCAACCACAAGAAATTGATACGGCATCTATACTGAGCAAAAGAGGGCACTTTAATATTAAAACTTGTTAGGCACTTAAGCCTTTAGAATACTGCATGTTTATGTGCGTTCTCAAGCTTCTTGTTTTAAGTAATACGGTAGTGGCTTGTCTCGGGAATGTATAAGAGAGAAATACAAAATTTAACCTAAATAGTATATGTAACTAGCAATGTATCGAGGAGAAGTTTCATAAGTTGCGAAACTTCTATGGAGAATGTTCTCGGCAATTAAAATTTTATTACAGCAATATAATCATCAATTCATCACACATCTGCAGGTAAAAGTTAGTGTGAATAAATACATGTTTTTTTTGTGACATCCTTTCAACTCACCGAAAATAGTCCGGTCTTTGTAATCTAAATGGCAAAGTACACATACAAATGTAATTTACAGCAGTAATTATATTACTTTTTGCTCAACTCCGTCCTGGAGGCCCATAATATGTGCGCTCTGTAGGCCCAAAGCTGAACTTTACATACATTACCATATCTAGTTATGTTATCAAGTCACGTGATACACTAGTATATTTTTTGCCTAAGTGCATTTTAATGTACGGCAGTTTTTAAGCGTATAGCCGCGTCTACACTGAGCCACCAAGAAAATTGCCGCGGGAGGCAACTCGGTAGTGAAGTGGCACGCCCCGCACTTGTTATTAATTGTTTCTTTTTCGTTTAAAGGGATAAGCTTTTGTACAATTTCACTATTTGCAATTTACTTGAAAAATTTACGTCTTATCGTAACATTACCTAAATATACGCGCGAAGAATGGGCTGCCCATGGGTTGATGGGTATTGTCGTTGAGATTGTCTATACCCACAAGTATACATTTCAAATGTAACAAAGGAAGACTGTAAACATAATATTTCATTCGGATTAATTTTTCAGTTCCTGAAATTGTGCACATAACGAAATTGGTAATCTCAACGACGTTATATAAAAAAAAATGTAAAACGCCTCTAACGAAAACTAAATTTAACGTCATAATTGTTGTCTTACGAAGCTATGTGTAACAATTTTGTATATAATAAAGCGACAAATTCAAATTTTCTATGAGCGATCAACAATACGCGTCAATTTTTTTAATTATTATGGACTGGACCGAGTACACACTATAATTAGTATCACTAACTTTCAGAACACAATTGATGCGAACTTGATTTTTGTTTTGAATAAGACCTTAACTATGTACAATTTTCCCTTATAGAAAATTTGCATTTCCTTTTTTTACTGCAAGAGATTTTTGGATAGAGCATAGCTTTCTTTCTTCAGCTAGCATCGCAGAACAGCCGACGCCGCAGCCTCGAGCACCTGCGGCGGTTAACGCGCGAACTGCGCGCGGTGCGGGCGCGGCGTGACGCGGCACTCGCGGAGCGGCGCGCGATGCTGCGTTGGCGGGACGAGCAGCGCGACGCTTGCCGCGCGCTGCGCCGACACATCTGTCTGGTATAGTGTAGCCAGTGTGTAGTACAACAGCAGTCGCGACGCGGCACTCGCGGAGCGGCGCGCGATGCTGCGTCGGCGGGACGAGCAGCGCGACGCTTGCCGCGCGCTGCGCCGTCACATCTGTCTGGTATAGTGTAGCCAGTGTGTAGTACAACAGCAGTCGCGACGCGGCACTCGCGGAGCGGCGCGCGATGCTGCGGCGGTGGGACGCGCAGCGCGACACTTGCCGCGCGCTGCGCCGACACATCTGTCTGGTATAGTGTAGCCAGTGTGTAGTACAACAGCAGTCTCGAACGCCCGCGGCGGTTGACGCGCGAGCAGTGCGCGGTGCGGGCGCAGCGCGACCCTTGCCGCGCGCTGCGCCGACACATCTGTCTGGTATAGTGTAGCCAGTGTGTACTACAACAGCAGTCGCGACGCGGCACTCGCGGAGCGGCGCGCGATGCTGCGGCGGCGGGACGAGCAGCGCGACGCTTGCCGCGCGCTGCGCCGACACATCTGTCTGGTATAGTGTAGCCAGTGTGTAGTACAACAGCAGTCGCGACGCGGCACTCGCGGAGCGGCGCGCGATGCTGCGGCGGCGGGACGCGCAGCGCGACACTTGCCGCGCGCTGCGCCGACACATCTGTCTGGTATAGTGTAGCCAGTTTGTAGTACAACAGCAGTCGCGACGCGGCACTCGCGGAGCGGCGCGCGATGCTGCGGCGGCGGGACGCGCAGCGCGACACTTGCCGCGCGCTGCGCCGACACATCTGTCTGGTATAGTGTAGCCAGTGTGTAGTACAACAGCAGTCGCGACGCGGCACTCGCGGAGCGGCGCGCGATGCTGCGTCGGCGGGACGCGCAGCGCGACACTTGCCGCGCGCTGCGCCGACACATCTGTCTGGTATAGTGTAGCCAGTTTGTAGTACAACAGCAGTCGCGACGCGGCACTCGCGGAGCGGCGCGCGATGCTGCGTCGGCGGGACGAGCAGCGCGACGCTTGCCGCGCGCTGCGCCGACACATCTGTCTGGTATAGTGTAGCCAGTGTGTAGTACAACAGCAGTCGCGACGCGGCACTCGCGGAGCGGCGCGCGGCGCGAAACTTGCCGCGCGCTGCGCCGACACATCTGTCTGGTATAGTGTAGCCAGTGTGTAGTACAACAGCAGTCGCGACGCGGCACTCGCGGAGCGGCGCGCGGCGCGAAACTTGCCGCGCGCTGCGCCGACACATCTGTCTGGTATAGTGTAGCCAGTGTGTAGTACAACAGCAGTCGCGACGCGGCACTCGCGGAGCGGCGCGCGGCGCGAAACTTGCCGCGCGCTGCGCCGACACATCTGTCTGGTATAGTGTAGCCAGTGTGTAGTACAACAGCAGTCGCGACGCGGCACTCGCGGAGCGGCGCGCGATGCTGCGTCGGCGGGACGAGCAGCGCGACGCTTGCCGCGCGCTGCGCCGACACATCTGTCTGGTATAGTGTAGCCAGTGTGTAGTACAACAGCAGTCGCGACGCGGCACTCGCGGAGCGGCGCGCGGCGCGAAACTTGCCGCGCGCTGCGCCGACACATCTGTCTGGTATAGTGTAGCCAGTGTGTAGTACAACAGCAGTCGCGACGCGGCACTCGCGGAGCGGCGCGCGATGCTGCGTCGGCGCGACGCTTGCCGCGCGCTGCGCCGACACATCTGTCTGGTATAGTGTAGCCAGTGTGTAGTACAACAGCAGTCGCGCCGCGGCACTCGCGGAGCGGCGCGCGATGCTGCGGCGGCGGGACGCCCAGCGCGACGCTTGCCGCGCGCTGCGCCGACACATCTGTCTGGTATAGTGTAGCCAGTGTGTAGTACAACAGCAGTCTCGAACGCTCGCGGCGGTTGACGCGCGAGCAGTGCGCGGTGCGAGCGCGGCGCGACAGTTGCCGCGCGCTGCGAAGACACATCTGTCTGGTATAGTTTAGCCAGTGTGTAGTACAACAGCAGTCGCGACGCGGCACTCGCGGAGCGGCGCGCGGCGCGAAACTTGCCGCGCGCTGCGCCGACACATCTGTCTGGTATAGTGTAGCCAGTGTGTAGTACAACAGCAGTCGCGACGCGGCACTCGCGGAGCGGCGCGCGATGCTGCGTCGGCGGGACGAGCAGCGCGACGCTTGCCGCGCGCTGCGCCGACACATCTGTCTGGTATAGTGTAGCCAGTGTGTAGTACAACAGCAGTCGCGACGCGGCACTCGCGGAGCGGCGCGCGATGCTGCGGCGGCGGGACGAGCAGCGCGACGCTTGCCGCGCGCTGCGCCGACACATCTGTCTGGTATAGTGTAGCCAGTGTGTAGTACAACAGCAGTCGCGACGCGGCACTCGCGGAGCGGCGCGCGATGCTGCGGCGGCGGGACGAGCAGCGCGACGCTTGCCGCGCGCTGCGCCGACACATCTGTCTGGTATAGTTGTTAGCGACACGACGTCACGACCAATGAACGCCTAGAAATAAGATAAATCATGTAAATAAATGATCCTCACGTAATTAAGTTAGATATAAGTGATCAGTAATGTATAAGCAATTTCATGAACGCAAATGTATGAACGGAATCTAGAAACATTTGCTCGTCGCCTATTGGCTAATATTATTTGCCTGAACTTAGCGTATAAGATTTAAAATGTCGCATTTTGTACTATGTATGAACCATTCGATACCTCGCTAGAACTTAATTTACGTAAGAAATGTAACTGTATAGCCCGTTAAATATAGGTCAGTTACCTATTCAAATGATACAATGGACCCTTGGGTCAATAACCCAACGCAATGTTTAAAATAAAGGTTTTAACCCAAAACATTGCAGGTATACCGAGAACAATAGAAGATCCGAGCGCCTATTGTTTAGAATGTAAACAACTCCGCATGTGTTTTTGTTGTAAACGTTGGATAACCACGTGTAGTATTTATTTACAAACAATGATTGTAAACATTACGGCATGGATTGATTAAAATTAGGTAAATGTGATTAGAACTTAGCGAAAGTAGGCTAGTATAAATCGAACAATGTAAAGTCCACCAATCAACGCGCAGCATTTACGGACCAGTAGAATTAGTGAACGAAACAGACTGAGATTTCATGAAACAGAAATACGCTGCCTTTTGATTGGTCGACATGTTTTTATGATTGGCTAAAAATCACAGCCAGTGATGTATATATACGCGACGCGTTTTGTATGGAGCAGTGTCAAGCTGACCTCCACCAAGAGAGGAACAATAAAAAGAAGAAAAATGGAACCTGCCTATTAATCGGAAAAAGCCCTCCTGCCGCTCCAGCCCTCCTCATCAGTAGATCCGGCCTACGTGTATCCGAGCTCTGCCAACTGAGTTGTCGGCAGGCAATGCTGGGTACGCTGTACTCAACATTTTTGGTCCTTCGAGAGCCGGATAGCGAACCAGTCCGAACCTCTGCGAGCAACGTCAACTACTTCGGACCGAACTACGGATGGTTGACTCAGCGGATACACGCAGCGACCGATCTACTGAAACTCCGCATCGTGTTCCCGGACCCCTCAGACTGAAGCTGAGACATCGACTGCGTGCACGAACCCGGAACCTTAGCACCGCAGCGATGACGGGAAGAAGAATCACGACGAGATCAATGTCGTCGATTCACGACGATGAAGAACGAAGACGCTTTCTAGCGGCTGGAGCGGAGGCCGCCGGAATGAAGCGAGCCGGAGCCTCGCGCACCGAGGACGAACTCAGTAACACTGACGCCAGTGAGGCCGGCGACGCACGTGGGCATATGGAGGGGAGCGAGCCATTAGCCCCGCCCACATCGCAACCGGCCGACGGGGGAACGCTTACACTCGAGCGAGCGCTAGATCATGCGCGCACAGTTAGTCGCCCGGCGCCCACGGCGCTGGACACACGTGCCGCAAGCGCTATAGCGCCAACGAGCGCGCCGAACGACGACTCCGTACGAACTTATACGGAACGGGAACTTCGCGAGGATGATCGGACACGACAAGTATCCTTCGCACCTCACCGAACAATAGAACCATGGAACAAAGGCATTGAACTTATGCAACAATTACGGGGAAAACAAAGAAGACTTCTAAGCGAAGCGGAAGCATTGAACAAAAAACTCGAAGCGTTGCGGCTGGGGATCGAGGCCGCGGAACCTGAGGCGCTTACGAGGAATTATGAACCTGAGGATTGGGCGTACGAGACACGCGAGCCGGCATCGAAACGTCGAGCACCGAACCTTGAACCACGCTCGATGTTCGAGACTCCGAGAACGAGGAGGCCTGCTGAGCGATCGCCGAGCCCCGAACTAGAGAGGACCCGCGAACGGAAAAGGTCACTCTCGCCTGAACCCGAACGAGCCTATGAACGTGAGAGGCCGTTCACCCCCGAACCGAAGACCTCCGCGAGAAGGAGGCAACAGTACTCGCGTTCGCCGAGTCCGGATGCGAGAACTCCAAGAACGCACATCTCGACACAGGAGAGCATCGCCGCCAGTATGTTCGAGATATTTGAAAAAATGCAGAGGGCTGCGAGACCTGCACCGAAAGAAATATACGAATTACCTGCTTTCTATGGTAATGTCAGCGAGTGGCGCAGTTTTTATAACACATACAACGAGACAGCGACAAGATACAAGTTTACCGAGTACGAGAACGTGGCGAGACTGCGAGTGGCACTGAAAGGAGAAGCCAAGGCTTGCGTCCAGCACGTCCTGGCTACAGCTACTCGTCCAGACCTCATCATGCGCATATTGAAGAAACAGTACGGAAGGAGCGAAGTACTACTCGACCAAGCACTATAAGACCTGCGTCGGCTGCCTACCGTCGGGCCGACAGCGCATGACCTAAATAACTTCGCAATCAAGATCGCAAACATAGTATCTACAGTTATGGACATCGACCGCCGTCACTACGCCGATAATCCCATGCTAATAAGGGAAATCACCGACCGCCTGAGCCCCCATCTACGAAGCCGATGGTGTGACTACGCCCGCGCACACCGCTACTCAGACGAAGCTGAAATAATCCAGCTGTCGGACTTCCTGATGTACGAGAGCGAGCAGGAGATGAAATACTCGCACGCCAGAGCCCCTCTAACATCGCGACGGACTGCTACCGCGACATCGAACGCCGTGTCAGCGCAGGCGCGGTATGAGCGCAACACGAACCGACCGGTTGCCCGCCCTGCTCTGTCCCAGTCGCGCTCGTCGCAGCCGTTGTCCTCGAAAGTGGTATATACCACGAACGCCACCACGAAGAACCCGCGCGCAATCTGCTTATATTGCGGAGGAACTCATGGAACGACAGATTGCCGCAAATTAGCTGCCCAACCCGTCGGAGCGAGATGGGACTGGGCGCGACTGAACAGGGTGTGTTTTCGCTGCCTCAACGACAAACATCAGCGCCAGTACTGCCGAGCGAAGAGATGCGACGTGCCAGGCTGTCCGCATCCCCATCATCGCTTGCTACACGCGGATAAGCAAGAAGTACAGACCGAAGCCGCAGTACATCTCACTACGACCGCGCCGGTGTACTCTATAGGAGAGAGGACAGGCCACGCCCCCACCACGCGCGCGCCGCGCGCCACGCAGGCCGAGATAACACATGCACCGAACGAGCAGAATGATCCAGATACCGCTCGCATATACGTTACCTCGGGGATCGAACCTGCTAATGTGCTACTTAAAGTACTGCCCGTTACCGTGAGCGGCCCGGGCGGAGAAGCACACATCTTCGCGATGTTGGACGACGCCTCGACACTGAGCCTTATCGAGGAGGACATCGCCGAACAGATCGGATTGTCTGGCCCTGATTCACCGCTATGCGTGCGCGGTATAGGCGATATCGCGCACCGAACGAACACAGCTACCGTTAAGGCGAAGATACGGTCAGCGCGAGGCGGGACAGGCTACGACATCACGCTGCGAACAGTACGCGGAATCGGACTACGCAGCCAGATCATAAACAAAGCTGATATGATCAAGTACGAACATCTCAAGGACCTCGCCGATGAATGCTACACTACGGGAGTACCGCAAATGCTCATCGGAGGCGACCACTGGCAGCTATGCATACCGCACGAGATAAGGATGGCAGGCGAACTCGATCCCGCCGCCATACGCTGCCGCTTGGGATTAGACGTGTGCGCCGCGCCGGCGTCACGCCGCCGCCGACCTTTTTCGCCACGCCGCCGCCGCCGACTAATGGTCGGCGTGAAATCGGCGTGGCCTTGACTGAATAACAGACTTATTTCTTATTGTTTAATTACTAAATACAAAGATTCGTACGTGCTTTATGTATTTACATAATGCTCTTATACAGGAAATAAAATATCAGCCTATCGAGTGTCATCACTCATTACACGTACATACTTAGACTCGATGATATCCAGCCTCCCGAACAAGTCGGTGTCGGTTTTCGCAGAAGCAACGTCAGGTTATACAGAAGATCGAGAGGTATAACTTGTCCCTCTGGTTAAGCTTCGTGGCCTATGAAGCATTTGAATCGATCGAGACTTTTCCTCCTTGCGCCGATACCACAATGCCGGAGGTCGTGATTATCAAGTCATCAATTTCTCTTTTACGATCTTCCGCCAACGGCCCCGATCTTTGGCAGCGTGAATCGCTTTATCAACCTGAATGTTGAATGTGGTGCGGATCCGATCTGTCCAGTGCATGGGGCTCGGTCTTTCCTTTTAAACTTTCCTGAGACATTAAGTTTTTACAGATCTTCCAAGTTTGTGGGCTATGTGTCCAAAGAATAAGTAACCAACAAACAGTAGAACAAGTAAGCCAAGAAGACTACTGGTACTTATATTGTAGCGTCCAGTTCGTCTCCAAGACCGGTATTCGAAACCCATACCATTGCAGCGAGGAGTACCCATACCATTGCAGTATGTCAAAACTGTTGCTTGCTTTGGGAGATTTCTTCAAGATTTTGGTCTAGAAAGGGCTTTGTCATCAACATCAATAGTGATTAGTGAATATATCAATTATACCACCCACGTTCGGTTCGCCGACTATAAAGTAATTATGGCTGAAACCTTGGAGAACTTGAGCACTCATTGATGCATCAATGAGTGCTATGATGTCTGTAGAGCCCCTGAATGCGTTGGGCTTAAGATACAACGTAAATCAACGAAGACCATATGAAATACCTAGAATTTGTGATACAAACTCCAGTCAAGCTTTTGAGATTAGAGCTCAAACTCGACGAATATGTGTACCGGAGACAGACAGCTAGTCCAGTTAGGTGAGGTGGATCTAACTTTGAGAAAAAGGTCAACAGTAAAGTAGTGCCGGATAGTACAATATCTTCTCATTCAATATTCCGCAGTGTATTTCAAAACGAAATTCTTTGACCAAGTGTTACTTGCGGCTCTAAAACGTAGTAGTTAAATATGGGCTTAGTGAAGAGATCACTCAATGAGCTATTTAATTGATGGAAAGAGGAGTTCCCTACGAGATTGAAATAGGAATGGTTGAGAGCCGTCGAATAACTGAAAGCGCCAACGTAGCTCAAAAAATGTGTGACCTGAAGTGGCAGTGGGCTGGACATATTGCTCGCAAAATTACCGTTGGGGCAAAGGTAGGTGGAATCTATTGGATGTGGGCTGCGCACTATTTATCCTTATGGCATGCTAGGGGATCTGGAGACCTAATGTCCATCGACAGTGCAGAAGATCGCACTTTTTATGGGCGTGAACTTTTGCATTAAGCATTAACTGAAGTTATTATGATTTTGATGACTTTTAAGCGAATGCTTTTGGATATTGGATTGTTAAACATAAAACAGAAGAATCAATTAATGGTCCCATGGCTGTTACAAGTACAACTACATGGGACTATTGTGTAACAGGGGAGACTGATTTTACGATGGCTACTTTATTTCGTGGACAAGCTTTAGAACATGATGGGAAGAGAAAACTGTTATCTATTGATCAGATGGTGGTCAAGGTGGTCATTAGTGGTGTTTATAGAACATTTATATTGTATTTATCTCAATTATAACAAAAAATACGATCGAATTCCACTTTTATATTCGCGTGACCTTCACGCCGATTTCACGCCGAAATCACGCCGCCGCCGCCGACTTTTTGGCAAACGCCGCCGCCGACCATTTTGACATCGGCGCACACGTCTACTTGGGATGGTGTTTCTTCGGATTTCGGCCGAAGATAATCAGAACGAACGAACAAGTTGTACTGCATTGTCGCGTTGAACAAGATGAACTCGATGAACAATTAAAGAAACACTGGGCGATAGAAGCTTTGGGAGTTTCGAGCAAAGACAACGTCAAGCCCGCGGATCAACGAGCTGTCGACCTTTTCAATTCTAGCGTCGTGAAACATGAAGATCATTATGAAGTTGGACAGCTGTGGGCTACAGATGACGTCAAACTACCGGCCAGCTACACTACGGCGCATTCGCGGTTATTGAACCTTGAATCGCGAATGAGACGCGACCCGAAGTTCGCCGAAGATTACTGCAAGCAAATAAGAGCTTTAATCGAAAAGGGTTACGCCGTACGTTTGAACGAGCCGCCGGTCAGCGATCTTACCTTTTATCTACCGCATTTTCCTGTAGTTAACCTACAGAAGCAAAAAATGCGTGCTGTCTTCGATGCTGCGGCAAAATGTCAAGGGTTTTGTCTCAACGACTTCATTCTCTGCGGTCCAGACCTTCTTCAGAGCCTGCTGGGAATATTGCTGCGCTTCAGAGAGAATCCATTCGCCGTGACAGCGGACATTCAAGATATGTTCATGCGAATACATCTGAAGCACGAAGATCAAGCCAGCCAGCTATTCCTATGGAGGAATAACGAACGAGACCGCACGCCGCACATCTACAAGTTAACACGAGTGCTGTTCGGATGCGTGAGCAGCCCATGTTTAGCACATCTTGTACGCAACAAGAACGCCGAAGACAACCGAACGAGATACCCCGAGGCAGTCTATGATATCAAGAACAACCACTACATGGACGACTACGTGGCTAGCTATGAAACCGAGGAGGACTTGCATCGAACTGTCAAGCAAGTACGCGAGTCACACGCCGAGGGAGGATTCAACCTGCGAGGCTTCGCTAGCAACAATCGTCAATTGATCGAAGAACTACCGAACGAACTGCGATCAAGCGAACCTACGACGATGCTAGAAGAAAAATCACAGAAGGTGCTAGGCATGGTGTGGGACCCTAGCACAGACACGCTTAGCTTTAACACGAAGCTACTACGCGTGCCAGAGAACATCAAGAACTGCGATCGAGCGCCAACGAAGAGACAAGTCCTATCTACAGTTATGTCTGTATACGACCCGCTAGGACTCATCGCGCAGTATGTGATCAGCGCTAAGATCTTGCTACAGCGTGTCTGGGCGAAGGGCACGCACTGGGATCAAGAGTTAGAACGAGAAGACACCGAAGCATTTTTTCAGTGGCTGAAAGCCCTGAAATACATCGCCGAACTAAGAATACCTCGTCAGTACGACTCGCCGAGGGATCCGACACGTCGAACGCTGCACGTTTTCTCCGACGCAAGTACCGAAGCCTACTGCGCCGTGGCCTACTGGCGCACTGAAGTCGGAAACGATGTGCACGTCAGCCTAGCCGCAAGTCGAACGCGAGTCGCACCATTGAAGATTTTATCGGTGCCGAGGATGGAGCTGAGCGCTGCTTTGATCGCCGCGCGCCTCGCTCAAACTATCCTGAAAGAACAGCGCTACACTGCAGATGACATCACATACTGGACGGATTCAAAAACAACGTTGTCATGGCTCCGGGATGACGCACGACAATATCGACCGTTTGTCAGTCACCGCATAGCCGAGATCGCCGAACTTACAAGCCGACAATCGTGGAGATGGTTGCCGACTAATTTCAACGTGGCGGACGATGGAACGCGCTGTAAACCGAGCCAGCGCATCACCATCGACGATCGGTGGTACCAAGGACCGGCATTTCTGCGGTTACCCGAACGAGATTGGCCACAGAACCCGAACGACGTCACCGCTACTGAAAGAGAGAACCTACCGGAACGCAAGAACATCAAGACCGCTATGACTCATGCTACACGAACAGAACGAGACCCAGCATCAGTATTACCAGACATCAACCGCTTCAGCAGTTACGAACGCCTCATTAATAGCACAGCCTATGTGTTGCTATTTATAGAAAAGCTGCGAAGTCGCGACCGAACGAAGAAATTAGAACTTGCACACATACATCGAGCGGAACATATGTGGCAACAAAATAGTCAACGTCGAAGCTTTCCTGACGAACTACGAGCACTCAGCCGCGGCGAAGAAATTGATAAAAGATCGAGGTTATATCAATTAGCACCTGAAATCGACCGCGATGGTTTAATGAAAATGAAGACTCGTCTAGGAAACGCTCCAGTTCAATACACTGCATCAAGCCCCGTTATACTTGACGGACGGGATGTGTATACGCGCTTACTGATCGCACATACACACAAGAAATCAGCGCATATACACAACGAAGCGATCGTGAACGAGCTGAGACAGAAATACTGGATTCTGCACCTGCGACCCGTCGTAAAGTCCATCGCCCGAACTTGCGCAATCTGCATATTACGCCGAGCGACGCCACGCGTACAGCCGCATGGAGATTTACCGCCTGAACGAACAACGGCATACGAACGACCGTTTACCTGCGCAGCCGTGGACTATGCGGGCCCTGTATATGTCACCATCGGACGCAGAAGAGAGAAGAGATGGATCGCTCTCTATACCTGTCTCACAACACGAGCGGTGCACCTGGAATCCGTGCACAGCCTCTCCGCCGACAGCGCGCTACTCGCGTTACGCCGATTCGCGGCGCGACGTGGGTGGCCCCGCGTTATGTATTCAGATAACGCAACGAACTTCAGAGCGTCGGCTATTGAACTCCAAGAAGCCCATAAGGAGTGGCTACCTATACTTCGAGCCTACGGTCTACAACAACGGATGGAGTGGAAGTTCATCCCGCCTGGTAACCCATCTGCCGGAGGAGCGTGGGAGAGGATGGTACGCACCATCAAATCAGCAATGGCGTACACTCTACACACCAAGGCGCCACGAGAGGAGATATTCAACACCGTATTGGCCGAAGTAGAATATATAGTGAACCAACGACCACTTACACATGTCTCAGTGGACCCGAACGCGCCTGAGACTTTAACACCGAATCACTTCTTGTTACTGCGAGCTGCCAATCTTCCTATACTGGGACCCTGTGAAGAAGATGACAACAAGAAGTGGAGAACAGCCCAAGCCCTCGCCGACCACTTCTGGTCGCGATGGGTTAAAGAAGTCTACCCGTTACTAGCACCCCGCGGTTCTTCAGCCAGCGGCGGGCGTCAGATCCAGCCGGGAGACATCGTAATAATCGCGGACCCTAACGGCCCTCGCAACACGTGGCCGAAAGGGATCGTCGTGGCTACACACCGTGGACCAGACGGCAGAACACGCTCCGCTGACGTCAAGACCCTGCATGGCGTAATGCGGCGCCCCACCTGCAAAATAGCCGTCGTGGTGCCAGCCGGCGAGACGCAAAGCTGCGCTGCCCCCCAGAGCCCGACGACCGCATCAACGACGACTCCGTGATCGTGTCGCCTACCCATGCAACATGGCGTCTTGCGACGGAGGAGGACTAATGTTAGCGACACGACGTCACGACCAATGAACGCCTAGAAATAAGATAAATCATGTAAATAAATGATCCTCACGTAATTAAGTTAGATATAAGTGATCAGTAATGTATAAGCAATTTCATGAACGCAAATGTATGAACGGAATCTAGAAACATTTGCTCGTCGCCTATTGGCTAATATTATTTGCCTGAACTTAGCGTATAAGATTTAAAATGTCGCATTTTGTACTATGTATGAACCATTCGATACCTCGCTAGAACTTAATTTACGTAAGAAATGTAACTGTATAGCCCGTTAAATATAGGTCAGTTACCTATTCAAATGATACAATGGACCCTTGGGTCAATAACCCAACGCAATGTTTAAAATAAAGGTTTTAACCCAAAACATTGCAGGTATACCGAGAACAATAGAAGATCCGAGCGCCTATTGTTTAGAATGTAAACAACTCCGCATGTGTTTTTGTTGTAAACGTTGGATAACCACGTGTAGTATTTATTTACAAACAATGATTGTAAACATTACGGCATGGATTGATTAAAATTAGGTAAATGTGATTAGAACTTAGCGAAAGTAGGCTAGTATAAATCGAACAATGTAAAGTCCACCAATCAACGCGCAGCATTTACGGACCAGTAGAATTAGTGAACGAAACAGACTGAGATTTCATGAAACAGAAATACGCTGCCTTTTGATTGGTCGACATGTTTTTATGATTGGCTAAAAATCACAGCCAGTGATGTATATATACGCGACGCGTTTTGTATGGAGCAGTGTCAAGCTGACCTCCACCAAGAGAGGAACAATAAAAAGAAGAAAAATGGAACCTGCCTATTAATCGGAAAAAGCCCTCCTGCCGCTCCAGCCCTCCTCATCAGTAGATCCGGCCTACGTGTATCCGAGCTCTGCCAACTGAGTTGTCGGCAGGCAATGCTGGGTACGCTGTACTCAATAATAGTGTAGCCAGTGTGTAGTACAACAGCTGTCGCGACGCGGCACTCGCGGAGCGGCGCGCGATGCTGCGGCGGCGGGACGCGCAGCGCGACGCTTGCCGCGCGCTGCGCCGACACATCTGTCTGGTATAGTGTAGCCAGTGTGTAGTACAACAGCAGTCGCGACGCGGCACTCGCGGAGCGGCGCGCGATGCTGCGGCGGCGGGACGCGCAGCGCGACGCTTGCCGCGCGCTGCGCCGACACATCTGTCTGGTATAGTGTAGCCAGTGTGTAGTACAACAGCAGTCGCGACGCGGCACTCGCGGAGCGGCGCGCGATGCTGCGGCGGCGGGACGAGCAGCGCGACACTTGCCGCGCGCTGCGCCGACACGTCTGTCTACTGTGTTTTGTAGCATAGTACTACAGAATCCGCCCTCGCACTGTCTATTTTCAACTTTGAGTAAGCCTATTTCAAATAAAAAAAAACTTTTAAGAAAGAAGGAGGTTCTCAATTCGACTGTTTTTTTTTATATTTGTTACGTCAAAACTTGCGACTGCATGATATTGATAATTCTTTTTATATTTGAAAGCTGATGATTACCGATTGGTCATTTTAATTCGGTCCAGTTCTGACAATGGCATGAGAAAACCATATAAGTCATATATATGCATTAAGCACGATTCTGAGTATCATCTCAGCCATTAGACGTCCACTGCTGCACATAGTCCTCCCCTCTGGACCTCCACATGTACCGGTTAGATGCGACCTGCATCCAGCGTGTCCCGGCGACCTTCTGAGTATAAATAACAAAAACAACAAACAAAATCTACCCATAAATACTAAATCATAAAACTGGAAAAAATACAAAAGAAATGCTCACATAGTATAAAATAAAGTCACTTTTTCTGTCCTTATGTCCCTTTGTACGCTTAAATATTTAATACTACGCAACGGATTTTGATGAGATTTTTTTTAATAGGGAGAGTAATTCAAGAGGAAGGTTTTAATGTAGGTATAGTACCCGTGCGAAGCCGGAGCGGGTCACTAGTCTACCTATATGTTACTTATGTTCTTATGGACTTACCCAATTTATCTTTACAGGTTCTACAGGAGCGTTCAGATCCGTCACTAGTTCCAGACTTAGAAGAGTTAGAATCTCCAATGCCCAAAGAAATCATAAACTCAAGCTCTCCCGACATCAGCGAGAGCTACCGAGACGACTCTCGAGATCTCAAAACTCGAGACGAGCCTCGAGATCTCAAAACTCGAGACGAAACATTCGAATGCAGAATCGAGAAATTAGTCCAAAATAGCGTCCATCACATTTACGATAAGAAAAAAGTCTCCGCCAAAACAGTCTTTTTAGAGGACAGAAAACTAAACGACAATATTTTAATTTCTGAAGGCTTTATAAAGGACAAGTTCGATAATGCCTTTTTAAAGGATGGTTTTATAAAGCAAGAGTTTGATTGTAAGGTGTTGAAGGAGGAAAATGGGGGGGTGTTGAATCTGTGTGTTAAAGAGAAGAGGAGGAGTCATGGGAGGAAGCAGTCGGCGCCGAGGAGGATCGCGTATGTGGACGATTATGATTATAATGGTGAGTTATATTAATAAAGGGATGTTCCGGGTTCGAATCCATTATTGATAATGTAATTAAAGTTTCACTTTTTTCCCATAGTAAATTTATGAATACAGTTTTCTTTCATTTTTGCCTGTTTTGTGAATTGCCGTAAGTTGACCCCTAAGAAACGATTGGTACTGGATAGGAATGGAATTGATTGACATAAAAAAATTAACGTGAAATATTTTTTTTTTGAATTTTGTACAATTTGTAGGTATAGGAATTTTAATTCTTGAATTGCGGCATTTTTATTTTCAATTAATTCAAATCTAAAATAAAAGACCAAATGCCTCGCACCCTGTATGTTTTCCCAAAGTCTGTAAATGCTAATCTTCATTAATTTAAAATCGAGAGAAGGTTTTCTAAGACCATTTTCGCGTAGCTACTCTGGATCTGGTATCTACCCTCACTGACCCAAAAATAATTTCCACCCTATATATCGTCGCTTGTTACTAGGGCTACCGGTATCCGTGTTACCCGCAGACACGGGTACACGAATCCTTAACACCGGCGGTACTAAGAACCCGAACGACACGAAACGCCAAGAAACGTTTCCACTTAGAAACGTTTCCAAGTTAGAAACGTTTCCAAGCTTGAGTCATTTGGATCCATTGCAATTGAATATTCGAAAAGCCTATGTTTTTTTAGTAAAAAGTCAGAAACAAAACAATACCTACCGAAAAATTCGAAGTTTTTTACGAATTACGCAGCTAGAAATTTTCTTTGTTAGTGGTTAAATGCGGTTCAATACTTTGCTCAAATATAAAACCGATGTTTATGAACCTATGTTTTAGATTGCCAATGCCAATACACATTGAGGGCGGATCAGACACGGGTATCCGTGTCTTAATTACACGGTTCCTAATTACACGTTCCAAACGGGTAAGAAACCCGTTTCCCGGTAGCAAAGAAACGGGTACACGGAAACGGGTACACGAAACCCGGACACGACCGAGAGCCCTACTTGTTACCCACATCTCTAGCTAATTGAGCTTACCGTGGGGTCAAATTTAAATTAAGCAATAGATTTTTTTATCAACTTAGTAACGATCTTGGTTATTAAATAAATATCTTGGGACATCTTACACAAATCGACCTAGTCCCACGGTAAGTTCAATTAAGGCTTGTGAAATGGGTATCAAGGGACAATATAATATAATATATAGATACATATAGATACTTAAATAGATAGCCATGACCAAGGAACAAATAATTGTGATAAATAAAAACACTAATAATGCCCTCGCCGGTATTCGAACCCGGAACCTCCAGCTTCGTAGGCAGGGTCACTACCAACTAGGCTACAGAGGCTGGCTGTTATTTATTACTAACAAATATATTATTTTCAGATGTGGTCCTCGATTTGAAAATAAAGAAAGAGAATCAGTGATATTCGTGACAAACACAAGTAGGTGAAATAAGGATTAAATTAATAACCAAAAACCCTATCAGTTTATCCCTAAAGGGCTTATAGAAAAAAGTAGTGTCAAGTTGAGGTTCAAAAATACTAATAAATATCTCCTAACTTAAAAACGGTAAGTATTGTTTGTCCATTTCGGTCGTATGTACTTATTGATAAGAACGAAAGGGATAAATAATACGGCTTGCTAATTTAGGTGACTTTTATTATTAAGGGAATAATTTAATAAAGTTACAAATTACTGCTCTATATGTATGCAAAAAAATCTTCTATTATTACTCTTATTAGTCAAACTCATTTACTCCCCTAACACAGGACGTATTATCAAAGACCGGACGATGGGTGCAATATCTGTCAAAATGCCTGTATCTACTGTCATTTTGACATCCACACATAGATACTTTCTGTCACTTACTCGATCCATTCGTGCCAGCTTTCGTGAATTTACCTGTAAGAGTCTCAATATTGTGAAGAGAAGATAAGTAATTTATAAGTGGTCAGTACTTTCTTTACGTTCCTAATAATTATGAAGTTTTTAGGAGAGAATTATTCATTCGGAGGTTTTTCATACGTAAATATTTTTCCAAATTCAATTTTAGTCTTATCCATGTTACGCTTTCGTCGCCATTTTACTTCCTTTGTCCGCCCATTGGTATTTTCCGCCCTTTGTCCGCCCATTACCTAGAAAAATATGATTCCGGTATATCGGTAGCTTTGTCAGTCTCGTACCGGAAGGCGCAGTGTCGGTAGGCCCCCCACAAGGTGGACTGATGACCTGGTGAAGGCCGCGGGAGTCCGCTGGATGCGGGTGGCGCAGGATCGGTCATTGTGGCATCTTTCGGAGAGGCTTTGATATGATGATGATGATGTTGGTCACTCAAACGCATAGTATTTCTGAATCTCAACCGACATTTGTTAATATTTTGTATCGATTTTAGTTTTCTAAGTTCGTTACTGTATCACCATTTTGGTTAAGCTACTCTAACTTATGTAGACAAGGAATATTGAGACGCGTAAAGTTATTTATAATATATACAGGGCTACTTTTTCACCGGTACAATAAATTTTACCATATCATTGGTATCGATAATAGTTCACATTTATCAAATAAAATCAACACCTTTTTTTGTTATTTTTTATTAATTTATCCTTCATGCAAATGTAACATAATGGGCGCACTAATTACAAGGCGTCAATGGTGCGGTATGACGCGCGGCGGCGGGGTGGGCTGAACCAACCCGCCCCCACAGATTTTAAAACGTATACATGATTGAAAAAAATACGGAGTAACAAACAAATCAACTTAACACAAAAGAAAAATAGATATTTGTTGGCAATGCTCATAAAACTAGAAAATAACATTTTAAAGGTTACACTAAAACTAGATAAAAACTAAAATCTAAAACAGGCCCAGCGGAATGGTACCCAGGACGCTGGCAGCATTTCCTCGCTGGATCGCTAAGCTACTGCGTCGAGCGAGGAAGCTGTACCAACTCGTGGGACTCAGCGTCTCTGAGTCTCTTAGATAAGATAGGTCTTTGAAGAGACTTTTGGAGCGCTAGGACCCCACGGATCAAAGGTCTTGACGCCGAAAGGATCGAAATAAAAAATAGTATGGTGGGCCTTACGAAGTTGACAAACAAAATAAGTTAAAAAAACCGGCCAAGAGCATGTCGGGCCATGTTCAGTGTAGTTCCGTAGTTATTCAAAAACGTCTGGGCCGATTATGTTCGAAATAATTTTATTTTGAAGTATTCTATAAGCCCACTATTCATGAGTTTTTTCATATTTTTTGGACGTACGGATCAAAAGTTAGAGGGGGCACATTTTTTTTTCTTCTAGAGCGATTATCTCCAAAAATATTGACTTTAGAAAAAAAGTTTCTTTTAAGACTATTATTCTTTTTAAGAGACCTTTTCAATGATATCTCACACCATAGGATTACAGCAAATAAAAAAATCATCCCCACTTCACCAGTTGGGGAGGTAGCCGAAAAAAAACTATTTTCTAGTTTTTATTCTACCACTTTGTTGGCAAAATTTTGGCTACGGAACCCTAAAAAGTAATGATACAATCATCCAGTAAAACCTTTACACGTCTCAGTATTTCTTTGTCTACGCTTTACCTAATCTAAGTTGTCCATGTATTCTTGTATATTTAAGTTATTTTTACAAAGCAAGTCTATATTGTATAAACTTACGAAAAATGAAAATTAACAATTAACGAACTAAATTATTTACGTATGGGTTTTAAACTATTTTAAGGTCCAATATTAAATAACGAAAAATGTTTTTTTGTATTTTATTATATTTTTGTATTGTAAAAAATACATTTTATGTTCGATATTCTAAAAAGTAAATAGCTGATGAATTTTAATCTTTTGAACGCTTTCCTTCTCGCGGTAAAACCTGTGACCTATTTCACCATAATTACAAATGTGACAATTGTAAAATATCACTGTTACTGACTTCACAGGCCTCCGTAGGCTACGGCTACCGCTTACTATCGGACGGTCCATGTGCTCGTTTCCCACTAACATGAAATGATTACTAACTTTATTATATCGTTAATAAACTACTTTTTATTTTCCGAAACCCGTGACAATTGTCGCAAGGTTTAGTACAATTTTTTTTTAATCTTGACATGAGGTTCGGCTTATGTTGGAATTTCGCTACAATTTTCTGTGACAGTTGTAATTTTGCTTCGCAAAATAGTAGTTATTTACTGCTGATTTATCAAAGTTCCTGAACCACATTTTATGTTGGTGGCAAACAAACGCACGGCCCTTCCGATGGTAAGCGGTAACTGTACCCTATCGACGCCCTAGATTGGAGTAACAGTAAATTTAGACTTATAGCACTTGTCAACGTGGTGAAATTGAGGCCCAGGAGCCTATTTCTCGAAAGCTTGTAACTTGTAATACAAGAGGAAGTCCTTATCTAATTAATGGTGTTAAAAGAGACTTCCACTTGTATTACAAGTTACAAGCGTTCGAGAAACGGGCCTACACTACACGCTTATGTCTCGCGTAAGGAATATAAAATGAACCTCCAATAGCCACACCGGATCCGTGCGCGTGAGCGTGTGCGTGACGTTGTAGTGTATGTAAACGTCATATTAAATAGCACACCGCTTCCGTGATGTGCACGAGCGCGTGACGTTCAAGCGGTGCTACGTGCACTACTACTACTACGTGTTACACAGGCTTCCAGTGGCCCAGCTTTTAGGAGTTCTAAGCGTTGAACAGGTTAAATTCAGCTGCGGATTTATGATTGGGTCGACTTTTTGTCACTGATGAGCCAATCAACTTTCACATCGACATATTTTCTGTGTCCTTGTTACTTTTCAGGAAATTACAAATGTACGTCAATTAATACTATACACATATTTACAATGAAAAACAGTTGGAACCTAATTGTAATGTGAACTTGTGTGAGGCCTAATGCATGTACAACTTATAAGCATTTTTTCTGGCAAACTTGATGAAATTGTCACCTGCGTTACGGGACAAAATAGTGTCAATCGAAAAGTTGATTGGCTCTGATATTTTGTCTGATGTCCAAAGGACTAAAATAACACAGAAGAAATAATGTAAAATGGTCTAAAATGGTGCCATAGGTTACTATTAAAAAGGGTTTAAGACTCATCATTTTTATGCAATAAATTGATCGTTTTATTGTTTGTCCAGTCGTAAGTCGCTTCTATATATCCGATAGTGTCTGTACCGACTAGACTTAGGATATGGAGGTTGAAAAAAAATTATCAAATTTTTACGATTTTTAATGACTTTATATTATTGACAATTAATTTGCTTGAAATAATTATTGTGGCCCAACTCTGTTTATTGTATAACGGTGAATCATTTTTTTTCTGTCTGTTATTGCCATGGTTACGGTCAACTGAGTCACGCTGGTTTTATGCTAAATTATGCAAACATGCATGTCGTCTATTTAATTTATTTATTTATTTGGGAAACATACAGCACATCATGCTTGTAGATGACCCATTAAGGAAAGAACTTATTACTAACACCAGAATAATGCGTGTTTGCATAGTTTAAATAGCATAATTTTGCATAAAACCAGCGTGACTCAGGCGACCGTAACCATGGCAATAACAGACAGAAAAAAGTTGACTCACCCATGATATATTGGCCTAAAGCACAAATTAAAATAGAATATTTACTGTAAATTGTCTATTTATAATTATTTCCATAGGAAACGTAAAATATACAAACAAAATATACAAATATACGTTATACAAAGTGTATCGATTGAATTATACAAATTAGTTTAATGTAAGTCTGATGTGTTGGTGTACCAAAAGGATCCTTACAAAGCTGGAGTTATATCATTATCATTAACTTGATCGGATTTATACAGGGTGAAATCCACGAAATATTATAATAATACATAATGGAAAGTGACGACGATCCTTCCCGCTACCGACCGAGTCTACCAACCATTACGATAAACTTTCATATAATATAAATGTACAGTACCAACATCGAAATATCTTTAAAAAAAATTAACGCCTCATACAAAGTCACTGATTAGTTAGAGCTCAATAGTAGCGAAAAGTAAATTTTCCATGTACGCTTTCGATATTGGTCCCATACTGAAAGTTCATCGTAATGATTGGTAGAATTGGTCGGTCGCGGCACAGAATACATGTATATTAGTACAAGTACAGAAAACCATCTCCAAAAACTCATTTAAAGAAATAATGACTCATGTCACATGCTACGATACTATTACGAGTACCTATGTTCAAATTCCCACCGCGCAACGCTAAATGTCACGTAGAAGTGCACTCTCTTTCTATGGCGTAACTCGTACCTTTACTAAAAATAAGGTTACTTCCTTTAAACAATATATATTATCTTAATATTTAATTACTACCTTTTTATATTGTTCTTTATTATTATTGTTATAATCAATTCTCTGACAGCGGTCGAATTAGTACTAAAGGTGCAGTGCATTCAGATCAAACGACCATTCGCTATTCTAACCCCCTACTCTACGATCGTTACACAAAACGTGATTCGTTGATTTCGTAGAGTGGGGGATAGAATAGCGAATGCTCGTTTGGTCTGAATGCACCTGTAGATATTCGACGAACAACATTCGCGAGTGCGCTACTTGCGTCACCACTTGCCGTGAGGCCCTACAGATGGTCTCACCGGGGTGGCACTGACAGTTCGACCCGAACGCGCTAGTTGTACAGGCCTGGTAGCGGGAAGGATCGCCATCTCTTTCCACCCTGTATATTCTTTGCGCAGTCGCCATTGGTCAAATATATCTGAGCGACCACGGTGCTAAAATATCTGATTATGCAAATATGCACTCTTAACGGCATGACAATACATCCTAACGTAGACCTGCTCAATATGTTTCCGAGTTCCTTGGCCACTACGATTTATCTGTTTGTGACTGTAATAGTTGCAGATTTCTAAGAATGAACTTTGGCCAGTTAGTTTCACCAATATCAATTTGTTTGATTTAAAACAAATTGATAGTCGACAACTACCAAGATATCAAATTTGTATGAGATACCTAGGACTTGTCCATAAATCACGTCATACGAGTTTGGCCTATTTGGGGCGATTTTTTGTTGACCTTTCCCCCTATACAGTGTGACGTGATTAATGGACAAGCCCCTACGGAAATCAACCACCGAAATCACGGACGCTCGAAGAAATGTCCATCTATAAGGATCCTTTTTGTTTGAACACTGTATGAAATGATGAAACTGACTATTAGTTAAGCGATGTTGATTTTTGTAATAAATAATTTTAGTTACCCATGTAAGTGTTTCATTCAATACCTACCATTTATTTAAAGCAAGGGGGTGGCAAGTCCCGAGGTTGTATCGTCGGGCACTGAAACTGCCCAAGGCGCGGATCCAGGGGGGGGGGGGGGGGGGTTGAATAGGGGCACTTGCCCCACCTGCCCGGTCAGCACATCATTGAGCGCGAGATAGCTCGCGCTGCGACAAACCCATGTCGCGGCTGTCAAATTTATATTTCTAGCCGTCATTTTCTCGATTTTGGTAGCACAAGTTAACAGCTCGAGAAATTAGTTCCATGCGAAAGAGTCATCCCGCGGGCGACATAACAAGTATTGCCATTTATGTGTGGGACTAACTTTTCTTTCCTAGCAACACTGAATCGGTATAAATAATGTTGAATGATTAGTGAACAGCAAGCTTTAAAAATGAAACATCTCTAGTCACGATAACTTTGTCTCGTTCACGTAGTATAAAGATTAAAGAGATAGGACATTTTAATATGAAAAAGTCAAAGTGTCATAATAATAATCTGTCGCATGACATTTGTAGATTGTGTTTGGTGGCGATATTTTAAATGGCTCATGAACGTAAAATTTAAGTTAATTATAGCCTTTTATACTCTTTATACGTTACTTAGGTACTGTGGATGTTAGTTACGATTATTTACATTTAAACCGTATATTTTTTGAAATTCATGTTCATAGTTCTTTAATAAAAATGTATGTTATGAATTATATTTCAGTCATTGGAGCCCAATAAGAATACAAAGCAAGATGTCGTTAAACTAAACCCATAGTTTCCAGAGGGAGAATGTGAATTCGGAAAAGATGAAGTACCTATACGTATATTGGGTCAAACTCCAAAAAATAAATATATCGGGTCTTCGAATTACTAGCAGGTATTTCGATGAAAGCTTGTACAAATCATTTAAGTTTATAATGGAAATATGAGGGTTTCGTTTTCGTACCCGATACTCGCCTCCTTAACCCTTCGAGCCCCAGCGTCACCATATGATGACGGAAGTAAATAAGCACTTCAAATGCCTGGGCTTCGATGGGTTAATCCATCCTCCAGGTTCCAAAACAATATACCTATGACCTAAAAGTAGTTGATATATCGGATATCCTCCATATACCAACTTAATTATTAAGGTCAAGTATGGTCAAGAAAAGTAACACCTTAAGTTACATACATCGCGTCTGATAGTATTATGTATAGTAAAAATCATACTACGATTATTTATTCGATCTGCAGGTTATTTTTGCGGAGCTGTCAATAAAGCATGGTATTAATCAATTATTCATACTGTTTAAAGATATGGCGCAAACTGAAGAAAAAGGTTCGCATTCAGCAAATCGGATTCCATAACAGCCTTGAAGGCGGCTGCTGGGTCGCGCTCTGCAGCTCGTCGTGAACAACAAGAGTACGCTTGGCGCCCGAGCTCGTGGCGCAGCCTGCGTTTGGTTGGGTGGTTTTAAAGCATATCGTTGAAGTTAGGGCCCACGGGTGTATGATATTTTTTCACTATATTTATGAGGTTTCATGTTATTACAATTTATGTTAGTAAATCACATTTCACATAGTGGAAGAAATATAACACCGTGGACGCGAACTTCCGCGGCAAAGTATAAAAGTGCCCATTCAATTCAGACGATCGTCTACAATAGAGCAGAAATTACAGGCGTCTATTATCTAATTAAATTATTAATATATTTGTGATTGTAAACTTGTTTGGCTCAACTGTTCTTTACGATACAAATATTTGTTACCTACATTGAGTATTTAATACATGTTATTATAATAAATATATTTTTTTTAATAAATACATACTGGATTATTTATTATATATATATTTATTATATTTATTTTTATTTGTTTAAAATACTAGTTATTAGCCGTGTGGAAACGGTAGTAAGATTACATTTGTCACCACCCCAACTCTTCCCGTTGGTGTCGTAAGAGTCGGTTAAAGATTGAAGTGTCATTGACTATTTATTTATCAATGGGTAGTAGTGTGAGTAGTGTGTCCACTATGATGGGCAGCAGCATCATCTTAGTGGACACACTACTCCCGATTATGGGTATATATTAACCTCCTAATGCGTCCATGCACATAGCCTAAGGAAAGGACATTGCCCATGCAGCTGTGAACTAATAGAGGCTGATCTACCTTTTCCTATATGGATTATGTGTACAAATGCCGCTTTTCTTAATTATATTGTACTTGTAAAATATAGCTGCGTAGTTGTACGGTATACTGCACCGAACATCGCTATCACAATTAATACAATTATGTATCTTGCCCTTAGATACTTCTATTCAATAGCTGTTAGCATTGGTAGGTACGTTAATACTTCTTCTTTACAACCGCTACTTTTGAAAATATTACTAGCATTTGATTCTCTATTGAACCTCCATGGGTCTTCAGACCTTACGGTATCGACTGTAGGGTCGGTAATGAAACGAAGTTTGTTAATATTAAAACATTAAATAATGCCTTAGAACGCATGTACTAAAACAGATTATTCATAACTACCAATACATAGCTCATAGCTACAATAATAATTCGACTGATAGCCTAAATTTGCAATCCGTAACGAAGTTTATGTGTTTCTCGACTTTCTCGCCACCTTCACATCTCGAAGACAATTTGTCGCATTTTGACATTAAAACGCAATGTATTTTATCGCTCAAGGTACACTTGTGCTACGAATTTTGAGGATATCTCGCGTGGGACTTTCAAGCGAAATAATTATGTCGCTTTGATAGATCATCGCGAGTCAGCGTTATCTCGCGCGCATGTTGTGCTACCAATTCGTGACATAGCTCGAGAAAACTCTATATCGCAGTTTTTGTCGTCCCGCGCCCATGATGTGCTTGCCGGGTTGAAGAGTTTTAAATCGTCAGCGAACATTAGGAAACTACAGCTCTTAAAACATTCTTTTATGTCATTTATGAATATAATGTAAAGGAGGGGTCCCAAAATAGAACCCTGAATAACCCCCGAGGGCACGTCTGTAATTTCAGACCTAAATCCATTAGCAGTAATAACTTGAGTTCTGTTCATTAAGTATGATTCAAACCACCGCAAGAGGTTACCCCGAATACCATTGTATGAAAGTTTTTCTAGAAGCAATAAATGGTCCACCTTATCGAAAGCCTTTCTGAAATCCGTGAATATCACATCTACTTGTTCCCTTCTGTCCAAGGATTCAAACAGGTAATTGGTATAGAGTGTAAGATTGGTAATTGTGGACTTATTTTTCATGAAACCGTGTTGTTCGGGTATAATAGCTTTAGCAAGCAAAGGATATAGGAGATCATGGACCAAACCCTCGAATATTTTTGGGAAGCAGGATTGTACTGAAATGGGCCGATAGTTGGTAACATCAGCACGTGAGCCAGTTTTGTGTATTGGTGTTACATGAGAGATTTTCCACTGCTCGGGAAAGGTACCGACTTTTAAACAATTATTAAATATAATACTTAATGGACTAACAAGCGCTTTTGCTGCATTTTTAATAAATACAGGACTGATTTTGTCTGGCCCACATCCCTTATTTGTGTCAATGCTAGAAAGTTTTTTAAAGATGTCCGAGTTATCAATATATGCATTTGACAGGTTAGGTGCCCCTTCTCGAAGTGGTAGATTAGTAAGGTCATTAATGCTTACGCTACGCTTAGGCTCAAAGACAGAACAGAAGAACTTTGAAAACAAATCAACAATTTCTTTGGGTGTGGATGCCGAATCACTGCCATAATACATTTTATCAGGATAAGCAGAAGCGCTTTTTTTTAGAGAAGTGACGTATGACCAAAAGGTCTTGATACTTGACTTCATAGAATCCTCTGTGTTGTCAGTATAAGTAATAAAACATTCCTTTATTAAGCTTTTACACCGAGTGCGAAGCAATGAAAATTCTTGGTAGTCAGCAAGGGAGTGGTACACCTTCCATTTGCGCCAAACTTTGTGTTTCCTATTTAGGGAGCTAATAAGTGCTGGAGAAAACCATTTCGGATATTTAGGGTTTTTTGAATTTTTAAGAGGAACTAATTTATTTATAACATCAAATAATAGTTTATAAAAGTGGTCTACCGCTTCATTAGGCTGTACATAATTTAATTCAACCTCCCAGTTAACTTTGTTAAGCATATCTGATATAGCCAAGTAATCCGCTTTATGAAAATTATATTTTGGAATACTATTGGTGACCATAGGTCGAGGATGTTTTACAGTCATGGTAAATAAGAGAGGTGGGTGATGTCTATCTGCATTTGAGAGCTCAATATCAGGTTCTGTTACCAAGCACTCTTGGCTGTAAAAAAGAAGGTCCAAGATCCTATTGTTAATAGGGTAAAAGCACCAGTAGTCAGCCTTATAACGCCTTTTTAAAATGTGAACTGACGGTATTTATTCAGGATAAGTCGGATAAATGAACGGATCACATTGTTACATCAACTGTTTATTATAGTTTTAAAACGAAATAATAAAAAATATAACATGAATCCTTAAAGTACCTATAATTTAGTTTAAACAAAAAATGGCACTTTTTCCCAGTACTCAGCCGCCAAAATCCAGTAATCAGCCTTTTCGTGCCCAGTACTCAGCCTCAGTATATTACTATCATAATGAGATCAAAATCAGCAATATCTGTATGAAAATCAAAGATATTAAATATAATTCTTATTCATTATACTTAACTCTTTTAAATAGAAGACTTAGGGCATGAAACCCGTTGGTCATACGTAACAAAAAATATTTTTCAAGCTCACAGTATTATCTCCTTATTTCTATTAAGTAGTATTAATTATAATAAATATAAAAATATTCAAAACTTAAATATAAAAATATCAGCCAAACCTACATTGATCTAATGTTCATTTGTATAGGCGGTCGTATGTAACAGGTCCATTATTAATTTCGATAATTTAGTGTTTTTTTATATTACTAGTCCTCAAAGCTGGTGTAATGAGAGTAAAGTAATTTTTTGGACACAGTATCTATGTTTGAGAAGGCTGCTGGCATCGCAATAAACGCAATGTATTTTGTTTAATGAAAAAAAAAATGAATGTGACTATGACTATGACATTCTTCTTGCTGGGGATTTAAACAGGTTCATTACGTTAGAAAGAATTGTAACGTTTCAGCTTTTATCACACATTCTTTTATCTGTTTTTGATCGGGTTATATCCGTTAAAACTGCATCATTTTCTGTCAAACCTGATGAATCAATTGAAAAATCTATTTTCTATTTTCTTGTGCCCTTTTTATTGATTTTACTGGCGTCATTCTGGGTTTGTTTCGATTTGTGTTTAGTTTTTTGTTTGGTTACAATTTCTTTGTAGCGTTGAAAGATTATTCTGCTTTTTTCCTAAGACAACAGTTTTTTTTTCTTCTTTTTATCTTCTTCTTTTTTCTTTTTGAATCCTTGAATTGAATAGGTGCTACATCATCTAGTCTTTAGATGATGTAGCACCTATTCAATTCCTGACTCTAGGGGCGCTAGATTTTTTATCTTAAGTATTCCGTTTTCTTGTATCCATACGTAGTTACATAAAATACATACCTATATGTACTAGGTAGAAAAATAATATTATTATAAGTAAATAATTATCGCTATAATCCTTAATAATATATCGGTGGCTGAGTACTAGATCCGCGAAATCCAGTGGTCAGCCGTGATAAAAAATATAATCAAATGGGGC